>JAPYYT010000816.1:0-37418 GCA_030522565.1 Ceratosolen corneri | reverse complement strand
GCGTGAAATAAAATCCGAATATTATCGTCGAAATCACATTTAAAAGTAAAGAGAAATTAACACGTAGAAACTCGCGAATCTGCCGGAATCGCGAACAATTTTTATTGGATTTTATAAAGAATACTTTAGAATTTGGGACTTATTTAAAGGAAATATATTTAGTTGTTTTTCTTTATTACAATTACACGGAACGTCTCATCTAAATCCATGTCTATAGGATTGATGCTATTCTTAGTAAATACATAGACAAACGTACTCACTATTTATAAAATGATTTTATAATCATATAATAATATTAAATTATTATATATTAAATGAAATATTAAATATAATAATATTAAATTTAATATTAATATTAAACTTTTACAATTTTATTTTATTTTTAATTTTATAGTAATGGTATTACTCTATCTATATAATAAATTAGTTCATATTTATTTAACTATAAATGAATTAAAATAATGTAAAGCTTATTAAATTGTTACAAAATCTTAATTATTTATTAATTAAAAATGATTTGTTGTATAAGCATAAATAGATTCTAAATAAATCTAAAGAATAGTATACTGTCGAAATAATTTTATTCTTCATTATTGTTAATGCAATTAGAATTACTTCTTATTAACAACATTATTATTATTATTATTATATTACAGAAGTAAACAAGATTAACATGCTTATTATGAGTTAAAATTTATTCATAATTAAAGCTTAGCTCTCACAAAAAAAGCTAAGTAAAAGGTATAAGATGTTAAAAATTGGTTCATCGATCGCATCGTGGCCATCGATCGATTGTCGTTCTTGGCGTCGTCCAGTCAACGTGTTTTCCAAATCACAAAATTCGCCCAAGTCGCTGAGCCAATATCAGTTTCCTATAAATCATTATCAATTGGCTGTCGTTGACAGACCGTCATGTTAGCTTTTACTCCATTTCATTTCTTACCCTCTTGGTTATAGCTACCCCCCCCCTCGTTGTTTTCCAATAACATCCTGCACTTTTCTTTTAGACATCTTGCAACAACATTTTTTTATTATAGTGTTTTTTATATTTTCATTTTAATTTAACATAATTTGTTAAAAAAAATAATTTAGAGAACAAAATTATATTGAAATTCGTAAATTTTTGTATTATTTAAAAATACATTTCATTTGAACAACAAGATTTTAAATATTCAGTTATGAAAAATATAATAATCTATTGTATTGTATTAGAAAAAATATTATAAATGAAAAGTAAAATTTATCTTTAATACAATAAAAATTTATATTTAAAAAAAATAATCGAAACTAATGAATGCTAAAATTAATTAGTTAAAAGAATAAGTTATATACTTAAAAATGGTTTCAATCATTTTCTAGTTTTGTATATGAATGTACGAATCTTTGTGTTTAAAAATAAATTTTAATGTCAACTTTTTGAAAATCTCAAACATTATTAAGAAATCCTATAAATAAATTAATAACTTTAAATATATATTTTTATTACATTTTATATTATTATTACTTTTTTTACTATTACTACTACTACTACTACTACTGCTACTACTACTACTGCTACTACTACTACTGCTACTACTACTACTGCTACTACTACTATTACTACTACTACTACTACTACTATGATATTATGATGAATAGAATGTTATTCTTATTCTGCCGTTATGAATAGAAGGTTATTTCATAAATAAAAAATTAACGATGTAAATTTAATATTATCTAGATTATTGATTTAATTTATTATAATTTTTTAATATTTTCGAAATTTTTATGAATGTATAAAAAAAAACTTGCAATACAAATATCTTTATATTTAAGTCGAAATTTGTTAACGCCTTCGAATATTATTTGTACATATAAATCAACTGTTTTCAGTTAAAAATAAATATGATGAAACTATGGTGAAATATTAGTTTAGAACAGTAAAATTAATTTTATATTAGTATAATTTGCTTTTAAAAGTTAAATTTTCTAAATAATACTATTGTTAAAATAATGATATTAAAATATATTACAAAATTGAATGAATGTATGGGAATATTTTTTATTTATTCTTTAATTTAGACATGTTATTGATCTTGAATGCTATAAACACATTTTCAAAATATATCAAATAGAATATGACAATAAAAATGTACATTTTTTCAGATAAAAAAATTACGAAAGTTTTTAAGAAAGCTAGAATGAATGTATGTTTGAGAGAAATAGTATCAGAGAGGGAGAGAGGGAGAATGGGTGGCCAAAAGAGAAGGAAGTATGGCGGTACTAGTGAAATGGAAAGATGGAGGAGAAAAATGCTAAAGAAAACATTCTAGAGATAGTGAATAAAAGGAGATAAATAAAAGAAAAAAAAGAAAATGAAAAAGAAACATAAAAATAAAATAAAAATAAAAATAAATAAAAGAAGAACGATGACAACATAGTTCAGGGATATATATATATATATTTTTTTTCTATGATATATATATACATGGCCTCTGGACTACAATATATATGCAACTGTATCCAAAAGGAAGAGACAAGCATTCGAAAGATTTTCGGTGGGTACTTTTGAATTTAACATCCATTGTGGCGGGAACCCGTAAGGCGGAAGGCGCTCACTTGGCAAATGTACCGATACGGTAGTGGTGGTGCGCTCTCGCGGTATTATAAAGGAGAATAGAAGGCCTATTTATCTCTCCGTCTTTCTCTTTTTCAAGTTACATAATGAAGCGAGACAGATATGTAAAGGATTTTTAAACGTAACAAGGATCGTGGCGGATGAGAAAAAGAAATAAAGATAGAAAAGGAACGGTCGAGATAAAAAAGTAAGAGACAAATATAGTGACAAAATAGCTAGGATGTCCCGTTGCCTATGTGTCCGACTATGGCAAAAAGAGAATCATCTATTGTACGTTACGAGTATCTATATCGTTGGACATTTCCGTACCCAAGTAGACAGACAGTGTGAGAGAGTAGAAAAAATATAATGATATGACACAAAATATAAACTAAAGCTTATGATATAAAAAGCTCGGTCTCCATTTTATCCGTACTATAATGTACGTTTTCTCCTTCGTTTGTTGTAATCTAAGATATACAGGAAATATGAGTAAACATAAAAACTTTTTTTGTTTAAATTATGGTAATAAACATCATTGAAGTTGTATTTAGGGTATTTCAATTAGGATTGAATTAAGTATAATATAGCTACAATAAGTACGATCTAAAAGTATTAAATCGTTATACTTAATGTAATATGCGTATATATAAAATATTATAAAAATTAATGATGGATTTTAAATATTAATAAATAAAAATAATAATCTGTTTTACATTAAAAAATTATATTCATTGCATTATAATAAAATCAGATACAAATTTATAAAATAAACAAATAATTTGATTTCAACAATAAAAATTTTTAAATTTTAATTTTTTTAATAAAAATCTTAATTAAAATTAATTTATCCATTCTAGAATAGTTAATACTATAATATTCAAAAATCATTTAAAAATAAAGAATACCTTTATTGTTTATGATTTGTAAAAGAAAAGTTATTTATAACTATTCTAATCAATTTTTAGCAAAATGATTATTTTATGTTTTATGTCCGATAATTTAAAGGTAATGATTTTAATATAATATTATTATTTAATATATTTTTAACTATGTCATGATCTTAATAGAGGAATTATAAAATATTAATAAATTTTATTAAAAGTATACGAACTATATATTAATAATAATAATAACATAATATAATTATATTTTATTACTATTTTACTACAATATTTTATATTATAATTATAATCGGTAGAAAATATAGTATAATTTTATTACAAATTATTATACATATTATATATTAGATTGTATATTAGCTTTTAATTATAATTCTATGATTATTATTCTATTACAATAGATTAATACCTAATGAGCTTCTTTAGTATTGCGTAAATGAAAACTCGTATTTAATAAATAATACCTTATCAAAAATGTGACAAACTCTAATTCCAATTGGATAGTTTATACTGTGAATTTGAATTTAATATTGCAAATTTGAATAATAAATAATACAAGGAATATTTGACACAAGGGAGAGAAAGTCATACAATTAAGGATCTACCTTTATTTAAAAAGAGAAAACAGCAAAGGAAAAGGCACATAGACAAGTAGGATAACAGAACTGCTTACAAATGTCCTGGAACACACCTAAGCAAAAGCATATAGAGATGGTTAAAAGAGAGAGGACATAGTGATACAGAATGAGGAAGAACGGGGAAGAGTGAGCTGTGGTTGAAGCAAAGGCTACGCTTTACGATAATACTAAAGCAGACAGTAGGAACGGCGAATAAAAATTGGAAGGGCGGTGAATCTACCCCCTCCTTCAGCAATGGAAGAATAAAACCAAAAAAATTGTCATTGTCCTGAAGAGATCCGGTGGTAATAATGACAACGGCTGACGAAGCATCCCAGCAGCTACAGATCATCCCTGGATATTAAAAAGTCGTGGAGGTTGGCTTCGCCTATCTCTCGGCTCGCGGTACATGCACTACTGACTCTCCCTCTCGTTCACCCTTACCGCGCTATACGATCTCACTCGTTTCTTCTTCCTCGTACTCTTCTTTTCCTTCTTTTTTTCTTTTTTTTTTTTTTATTGAACCCTTCTCTTGCCAACTTCCGATAGTTGAAAGGGTGTGTAGCAGCAAACAATGGGGGCACTTACGATTCGTGTCATCGACTTATCCCGCCCGTGGAGTACTACGGTTACCATTGCTATTCGCTTCCGCCTCGTTTCTCTCTCATTCTTTGATTTGGTAATTTTCTTGCTCTTGCCTGTTTTTTTGATTTACGTTACAAACATAAAATGTAACATGGTACATAACAGTATGCACTCACAAATTAAATGAAGCATTTGATTTGTCAGCAAGCGAGTTAAAGAGAGTGAGAAGAAAGCATAGAGTTGAGAAAAACAGATATAAAGAGAGATACTGATAAATATGTAGAGGAACAAAGGGAAAAAATTTAATTTAATACAATAACATAATATGCATATTTAGAATATTTTCTCCTATAATAGTTATTCGATTATTATTATTATATCCAAGTAGTTCTATTATATTTGTACTGGTATGAGTTAAAGTGTAAGCATTATACAAAAAGTGAAATTGATTCTGCAATCAAATTTATTGACCTCACCAGTATTTTTGTCTATAAATGAAGAAATTCTTTATATTTCAAATATTAAGAGAAATGTTTATATAAATAATTATATATAAATATATATATTTATATAAATCTTTATAAAAATTATTATCAATAAATTAATTAAATGTCTATATTTTTGACAGTTTACGATTAATGACTGTATCTCAATATACTCGATATAAAAGCTGTTAATCGAATTTTAAATCGAAGCATTTAATCTAATAAGATAATAATTAGAATTTATAATGTTACAGCACACTATATTACATTATTAATATTTCAATCTAATATTTATACGTAATTAAAATACGTAAGTAAAATAATTATATTTTCGAACTCTATAACAATTTACAACAACAATTTATACTTTATAACAATTTTTTCTTTTTAACTGATTCATTTATATAAATATAAAATAAAAAAATATTGAAGGGGTTAATATATTTAAATTTGAATTTTTCATAATGAAATGTCTTAATGTTTCAAATTAGGCCAAATTTAAATATTAATAAAAGACTATTTTAATTATTATAATCATTTAATGAAAATATAAAATTAGTAATAATAAGTAAATTGTAAAATAGATTCAAACTAATGCATTGTTTTAAAATCAAAGTGACATATAAAAAGAATTGTAATTTAAATTATTCAGTAATTTTTTATAATATAACTTTTATACTCAACATACGCGCACTCACATTCATGCATACATTCTAATTAAGCTTGCAAACAAAACGAGTCATAATCACACTAACGACATGACGTTTCGTATGAAAAATGGTCAACTGTAAATATGATATCATAAACAAACGGTACAAAACATAAATAAAAACAAATAATAAATCAATCGATAAATAAATAATATAATACATATAAATAAAATAATAGAATCTTTTATAAAAAATATATTTAAAATGGGATCTTGATAGCCATTATATATTAAATGTCGTTATTTATTTAAAATATATATTTATTACATGAGCTTTTAAATAATAATATTTAAACAAATTTAATTTAAAATGAATAGATCAATATATAATATATATTATAGTATAATAATATGAATAATTGAAATTATTAAATTAATCACTACTACGTTCTTATTTTTATACTTATATCGAATCTACTGATAAATAAAAAATTTTAATTCTAATTGTAATAAATTATTCTTTAATATACTTTAATAGTTAAAAGGAATAGAATATTTCAAATTATTTTCTGATAAAAATTTCTAATTTAAAAATTATTCATTTTAATGAAGGAATGAAAAATAGAAAAAAAAAATTTTTACGATATTTTTAATATATTCATACCCTAATTATATATTAAATGTAAAATAAGGATATTCTGATAAAGCTGTATAACGATTTGTTTAGTTTTTGTTGACTTTTAAGAAAAATTTTTTTTTAATTGAAAATATTTTCAAGTATATTTTACATCAATCAATTACATTAATCATATTTATACAAAACACATCGTTCACATAAAAACGTTTTGTTAATTTTGAATATCGATAAAATTTAGATTTCCAGAAATTAATATAAATTTTGATAGAAAAATTTATCTGTTTATAACAGCAAAATATCTGATTTCATCGCTACTATTCATTCGCTCTTAATAATAATCATTCGCTTTTTAATATTTGACCATCAGGCTTGAGCAATTCTTACGCAATTTTAATACTACAATCGACAGAAGCAGCTGTAAATATGAAAGAATAGTGTATAATAATAGAGTTCTATATATACTTGCAATGCGATATTTGAATTATGCCTGGTGACATGAAAATTTAGCGGTGCACTTTGCACATGATGTCTAATATACGCTGCTCCTGATGTTTATGCCACAGCGACAGCCACGCCTGCTGGTATACTTTGATGCTCAGAAGCGAAAGCTGGTCAGGCAATATGTACGTGTATTTGCGTTCGGTCGATTCTCTCCAGAGTCATATGCACAATTCAGCTCGACTGATGCTTGTAGGGGTGTAACCGAGTGCAGTCTCCTTAATGATCAAGAATTCATGAATGGTTTTAGAAATAAAATTGTTTTGGCGACATAACCATATATGTATAATCTTAGCAGTACAAGAATAATATCTTACTATTTATTGTAATTTATTCCTTGTCCAAACTTGTCGAAATATTATCCGACGAATGCATTCCAATGCTTGACTTTCGTTATCTTTTGTACTTTAATTTGAAGTATTGGTTCTTGAATGTTAAGCGGATCAGAATTTATTAAATTACATACAAAGTTATATATATATATATATATATATATATATTATATTATATACAGTTATTAAATTATTCTGTAAAATTATAAAATTACCAAATAGTTCATTGTACAAAGTATTTATGCGCATAAAAATTGAACTAATCCTATTGTTTTCATAAATTAAAAATTTTGTAAATATATTTTATAATTTTATAAATAATAAAAATTTTATTAAGTTATATATTTATTGTTATAATATAAATATTATGTTTATTATTGTATAATTTAATTTTATACATCAATTTATATTTTTATTATATATCTATATATAGACTAAAATATTTGACAAATGCAACATAATAAATGTTCGGAAATTAACAAGAATTAATATTCTAATATTTAGAGATATTTCTTGTAATTGAATAATATAATTGGAATATATTTTATTTTGTTTATAATAACAAATAAGGAAAATTCGAAATTATTAAAAATTCTAAAAGTATAAAATGAAGTTAATTTATTGTATTTTTGTAAACACGAAATTTTCGAATAAATGATTTATTAAATATCCATTCTTTTAAAAAAAATTTAAATGATTATAACAAAAAATATTGTATTCTTCTATAGACCAATATTTATTACCTTAATACAATATTAATCAATAAAATTATAAAATTAGGAAGTCCTGCAGTGGTTTTCTATTAATTATCATTAAAATCGGTTCGATGATACTAGACAAAAGCGTACTCCACTACATTATCGATTGATTCTTGAAAAAAAACTTGATCATTTTCAAAAACAAAAGATAACAAGAGAGAGTAAGCAATCGACTGAGTGACAAAATAGTGAGAGGGGCAGAAGGAGAGAAGAGTTTATTGACCGATTCTCTAAATTGACTATCTCATGATCCAAGCAATCTCCATAAATCACGTCTCCTTTGGGCGCGATTCAAGTACTTAGTTTTGCACATATTAATGTATATAAATGTATCACGTGACTACTTATTCATAATCGCATATGCGCTCCGTATCCAAGATAGCCATAACCGTAACTTAATAAACTGAGCAAAGACAGTACTGGACGAAAGGGCTTGGGGAATAGAACGCGGAAAAGAGAGAGGTGAAAGGAAAAATTGAAAACATATGGACCAAGTTATACCTACGAAGGAATACTTCAAACTTATATGGGGAACTAACAAATGTGCACGTGTACGTGCTCATAATTTTAAATGACGCTTTTTCATGGAGACTACATTTTTGGATTCTATTCGGTATATAAATTTTTAATAAGCCTTCTTTTGCCTTTATTTAATTTTTATCACTATTCAGCTATTTTCATTTTTTGTTTGTTTATAAGAATCAACAATTCTACGTGGGATTATTTCTTCGGTGTATTATAGTTTCAAATAAAATTTGTTGACTGCTCATTAACATCTACATCACCTGCATAGAATATTATTGCTAAAGTATTAATTTACCCATTCATTTTTTAAATTAGTGGACTCCACAACATTTGTATATGACTATTTGTATATGACGTATATGACTTGGATTTTCATTTTTAAAATATTTAAGAGATTTTAAATAAGTGACATTAATTTTAATTTACCGAATTTAAAAATTTTGAATATTCGTTATGTTACATTATGTTAAAATTAAATAGTTTTTTTATTCTTTGTTTTTTTTTAATCTTATAGATATACTACTTTATGTGTAAAGTTTTAGAATCAAATTTCATTTCAATAATATATTATATAATAATATATTATAATTATATATATTATATATATTCATAATCTATCTTCATAATATATTATATAATAATATATTATTCAATAATATATTTAATAATATGCATACAGATCTGATGAATCTATTAAGAAAAGAATTTTTTTTAATACAGGATGTATATTATATTTTTATTATTTATTTACTTACACTAAAATAGTATATTCGACTATTTGATAAATTTGCATATATATAATTTTGCTAATAATCTGCAGTTGTACATACACTGCTTTACTAATATATGCATAAGCCATAAGCAACGCATTATTTTTATATGACTTTATGTTTCATTATTTTATCAACTTTATCTTTCTTTTTAAGAAACAGTAATTTAATGAAAATTAGAGAGTTTTTGAGATATTGCTAAGGAATAGGACGTATGACATGTTCAGAGCAAACGTAGAATCACGCGCTTTTGTACTTAAAGTGCGTGGCATGCTACACGATGGCGTCGGCAACAGTGGCCTACCAGAACTCATAACCAAGATAGACTGCTTCAAGCAACAATCTCTTATGCAGTCATTCTCTCTCCTTGTCTTTCACTCTTTATCTTTGTCTCTATCTATATCTTTCACTCGCTCGTTCTTCAGTGCCTCCCATGAGATTCGGTAATAGATTTATTTGGCTACCCGCTTCGTCGGCTGATGTATGTATGAGCTTGAATCAGAAGCACATACAGAGGGATAGAGAGAAGGAAAGAGAGAGAGAGAGAGAGAGAGATGGAATAATATAAGTCGTAAGAGTGATATAGCGACTGATATCGTTGAGAAACCACAGGAGAAAAAGGTCGCGTGTGTCTATCTGCTCTCTCTTCATATGTTCTTTTATTTATTTTTACGTTTTCTCTTTCGTTTCTTTTTCTCACTTTTTTAAAAATATCATTTCTATACAGAATTTCGTAGAGATGATGGGGAATCATGAGCTGGAAGGTTGTATGGAGAAAAAAGTTTTTGATATATTCGATGAAAGTGAGGTGCTCGCATAAATTAAGTCAAACTAGCAAATTTAAAAAATATCACTGGTTTTTGAATATAAATAAAAGTTTTTCTTTCACATTCAAAATAAAGTATTATTGTAACATCAGTATTGCTCTGTATTATTGAAAAAATAATTATTTTAATTAAGTATATTAATAGAATTGACTTTGTGCAAATAAATTTAATACCTATATATAAGTTTTTGTTTGTTATTCATGAAATATGATTACTTTAAATATGATTAAATAACACATATAATTGAAAATAAATATAATCAGACTCTAAAATTAATATAATTAAGATTTGTAATTGTATATATTGTTTTTTATAATTCATCCTGATCCATATATATAAGTATATCTTTTCAAAGATTATTTTTTAACCACTCTATATGCTGTGCTATAAATTTGGATATTGAACATACCAGCGTATAACCATGATAGTATGTAATCGATTTTATTAACCGTTATAAAAGAAAAAATAAAACAAAAATTGATATTACATAATAACTTTTATGAATAATAATCTGACATTCTAAAATCTAGTTAAAATACTCTTTTATAAATTATATAATTGGCCATGACATATAATATTAAATATTATATATGTAAATCAAATTATAAATATCATTAATAGAAATTTTCACCATTTTGATTCAATAAAATTTCTTATTTTTTTATTATTACTTAGTTTAAAATGTATAATTTCTTATTTTTAATTACGAGCGTAGTTATATGATTATTAATATTATAGGATAAAAAAAGAATGTATACAATCTTTGTTTTAAATTTATAACTTGTTTATTTATAACTATTATAGAAAAATTTATAAATTTATATATAAATAAATATTAATTTATCTTGTAAATACACAATATGCAGGTTCAAAACTGTAAAAAATTAAGTATACAAGCAATAATTTATTTTAAAGATAATTTATAAATATAATTACATAAAAAAGGAAACGTTTTTGCTTTTGAAGTAACAGACACGTTAAGGTACAAGAGTTTTATCCTCAGATCTGACATGTTTATCACAAGGCCGACTGAACGTTCCCTGACTCAAACTACTTATTAGAAAGAAGCTCGTGCATCCGTGCAAAACATAAAAAACAAAAAAAGAAACTCGGAAAAAGATAGACAGAGAGAAGCCGAGAAAGACAGATTGTGTGTGAGGGAAAAATAAGAATGACAGGAAAAGCGAATAAAAGACAGTGCTAAAGAGAACATTAGAGAGAGAAAGAGAGAGAGAAATGAGCGAGAACGAGCAAGGTTTGCAAAGGGCCCGTATAGCATTTTGTTGAAAGGGATGATTTTGATTAGCTCTGTAGACAATAGCCACTCCCTGATAGCACACTGTGATTCTCCTTCACCCTTTTCCCTCTTCTACGCTGCCATCATTCGTGCATTCTCTCTCTCTCTCTCTCTCTCTCTCTCTCTATCTCTCTCTTTCTGTCTCTCTCTCTCTCTCTCTCTTTCTGTCTGCCTCTCTTTCTGTCTGTCTCTCTTTCTGTCTCTCTCTCCTTCTGTCTCTCATTCTCTCTCGATCTTTTCTATAGTATATGATGAGAAACCCTTCATTTTGCTGGCCCGACGTACTGTCATCACTATTCCTTTCTCTCTCGTTCTCTGAACCTCATGTACTTTGCCTCCCTTCATCCTTTTCTTTCGATCTGCCCTCACGTTTCTCTATTTCCTGTTATCGCAGGTACATATAAATGTACATGCACACACGTGCGCGCGTGTGCGCATAAACAACGAATAGTTTACGCCATCACCTCTCTTTCTCTCTATATCTATTCTCTTTTCTCAGTGACTACTCTCTTTTCCTATTTGTTTCCTCAGTATCTGAAGCGAGATGTAACGGAGTCACTTTGTACATATCTAGGTTGTTTTGTGCCTGTCGAACAATAGGTATGCGCGCACACAATCTTATGAAAATTGGTGATTGTGAGCATTATACGTACATGTGTTTGCTGACAGTGTAAATCACAATTCACCCTAACTTGCAACTGTATTTTCACTCATCTATGGATATATACGTAAACATATGTCTATCTATTCAATTCCGAATCATTGGCCCTCTACCTTCGAGTACATAAAAGTTGTATATTAATTATTCAAAATTACTTTAATTTTCTATCTGATTATATTTTTTCTTATATACTTAATAAAACTTTTGTATCAATAGCATAACTAATACCATTTCTATTATAATAAATTAATTAGTAGACACTTATCTTATGATATGCATACTTACCTAAATTAAAGTTACATTATGTTCATTTAAATTACCTTAATTTTTCTTATCTAGTATTTAATGTAATTCTTGAATATAACGACTTCATCGATTAAAATTTATTTTTCCTTAATAAATTATATTGTCATTATATCCTTACGTCGACTACCTTCCCGACCATTAAATTTTAAGATAAATTGAGTGTTATGTAGAAGTTCTAATTCACTTTAAATTTTGCATCTAAGCAAACATACAGCTTTTGCAATTCCCAAAAGATACATGAAACTCGTGAGTTAGTTTTCATGAATGAAGAAGACGTTCAACACCTTAACGAAAGGACAATGGGATGGTTAAAACGAGATTAAATTGAACTAGCATAGAGCGACATAACTCACTAATTATGTTAATTTCAATGGTGTGCGCTCGATAATTTTTACACAGAAGTGTTAGAGACATGATAAAAATTGCTAAAATGAACACTGAAATATTAAAGTATGTAAATTGACTTTTTACTCTTAGCTTTCTTAGCAGCTTTATTCTATATTTATTCCATTTTCTATAAAATGAATATACTGAATGTATAATATTAATAATTTCACTGTTAATAAAGTAAATAATTGATTAATATTTCTAAAACACATTCACTCAAGATGAAAACATATTTTCTCAATTATGATTAATTAAAAAATATTTAATTATACGATATTACATGTATATTATATGTTACATTTTAAATCAAATTTTATACACTAAATTATAATTATAAACTCAATAGAAAATAATGTCAATCGATTGTATTTATAAATATAAAAAGAGTATGTATGATATAGACTTTTCAATTTAACATAAAAAATTTAGGTTTCAATATGACGATTAAAATATTATCTTTGCTTGGGGATTATATAAAATTAATATAATAAACAGATTGAAAATTTTATTGAACTATAGAATATGTTCGTATGAAATATTTTGTGTTTAATCGTATTATTTTCGAAAATGAATTCGTAAAAAGTTTAAGATAAAGAACTATTGGTATTATAAAAGGAAAGTAAATAAAAAATATTTTTATGCTCCTACAATTGCTATTATGGAAAGCCATATCATTCACCTTCATTTACACTAATTATAATTATTACTATTATTATTAATATTAGTATATTTTATCAATACAAGAAACTGTTTCTAATTAAATCTGACTAAAAATTTTAAGAAAATAATCATATATTACATTTTTTCTAATAGTTACATGAATTTAATTTCTTATATAAAAAATAATGTATTAATTTTATACTATATGTATCAACTACATACTAAATAAGTATTATATTATACAAAAATAAATAAATAAATTACACAGATAAGAGTAATATAAAAAATATTCAATAATATCGATTAAATAGAATATATAATATAGTTTTCTTTCTTCGCATGCATGCTAAAGCATCTAATTGAAATTTATTGATTTAAAAAGTAATTTTAATTAAAAACAGGTTAACTGCAATAAGTTTCAGTATAGTTTTCAGTGTGATTATTTTTTTTTTATTATTATTAAACTAACTCTACATGATAATTATTTACATTATTCACCATTATTTTACATGAAAAATCTTTTTTAAAAAAATTTAAATTGATTTGAAATATAATTTAATATAATAAAATTAAAAAAACATTATTATATACAAATAATATCTTATATTTCGTATATTTAACTACATAGACGACAATAAATTTGTAGTTAAGTACGTTTTGAAAAGAAAATTCCAGCGCTTGAATGTCTCTTTGCATCTACCAAGTTTGTAGTTAAAATATTATTCGAAAAATGAAGCGATCGGAAAAAGTAAGTATAAATAAAGAAGTTTGATACGGAGGAACCCCTTTACAATCGATTTGTGCTTAATTAAAAAATATTCAACAGTTCGTCGTTTCGTGATGACCACTGGTGGATCTCATCGGCATACACATCCACGATCGCATGCATATGAAATTGTTATTCGAACGATGGCTACATTCCACGGTTAATTACCTCGAACAGCGTTCGGACGAGAAGCGGGGCTTTGGCCGAAATGACGACGGACTAGAAAATGCATTGGAAAATGCTTGGAAAACATGTCTGATACGCGTGGTTTAATAAAAATCACATGCGATCAACGAACGCGTACAACATAATCCATGCAAATGGAATTTTTTACATGGATGTATGTATAGAAAAAGACGATAAAAATTAATTATAATCAAAATGTGTGCTTTACCTTACCGATAATAAATAATAATCTGATAATTGATTTTTTTATTTTCAAAATTTATTAACGAACAGGAAAACACTATTGAAATTATCATTTTATCGTAGGAAAATATTAATTTTTACTTTTTGCGGAAAGTGTTGAATGTTAATAGAATTTAATACTTGCTTTACTTAAAGAATTCCTAATTAGACAATAGCTCTCAAGCTACATATATATTTTCAATAGCGATCGAAATAATAATTTAATTAAAAACGGAACAAAATTACGAAAAATAATTTGTATACCTATGATCTTTCAGTCGCTTTAAATACATTATTATTAAAATATGTTGTAAAATACAAAAATCATAAACAATTAATTATATACAATTAATAATATTTTTTGTTATTGATAAAAATAGTATTGTCACATTAAAAAATCAAAAGTTAAAAGTGTTTTTAGAATATTCGTCATATAGTGTCAAAAGTAATTTTGGTACTAATCAAAGATGATATTTGTATTAAACTAAAAGTAAAAACTGTATGGAATTTATTAAAAATACAAATTAATTGACATCTCTTTAAACTACCATTTTAACTATGGCATTCTTCAAACAAATATATATATTTTAAATGTAAGACATATTATTTTATCGCAAATAAATTGCTTTAAATTTAATTATATTCATTAATTTATTAATTTAGTTTCAAATTAAATAATCTATTGAGAAACAACATAAAATTGAAATTCAAATTGTACTCAACCTATATTATGATTAAAATAAAAAATAATAAACCCTTTTTATATATTACGTATTCGAACATAATAGTAATTGTTATACCATTAAAGGAAATTTAACCACATAATAGTTCACAACCTTACCGTTGTAGATAAATATTGTTGAACATCCAAAGCAGTGCTCAGACATGATTCATCTTATTTCAAGTCAATTTCAATTATATCAATATTATTATTCCAATTTTATTATTACATTTCTTAATAATAGTTTTTAAATAAATTTATTCACTATTATTAATTTACAATTTCTGATTTGTGATAATATTATTATAATCCTGCACTATTCTTTTCTCTTGATATTTGTAATAGATTGTGAATATTCTGAATTATTTAGTGTATTATCAATCGTATGTTTTAAAATATCTAACACTACTAATCTGCAAGATACTTAACTTGCTTCAAATAATAATATTGAGTGTGGCCGTTAACGTCTGTATTCATCTGATTTCAACACATCCCTAGAATCATACTTCTAAGTTATTAGGTTCTGTATTTTTGTACTCATTTTCATATTCTGTGTAATTTTCATTTTTTTACAAAACTTTAAATTTATTTTAAAATTATTTCACATTTATAATAATTCTTCACTTGTCACATTAAGTGTCAGGTATAAAAATCTCGTTCATCAAATGTCGGTAAAGCAAAAGCATTCGGACGTAATGCAGAAGGACACGTCGGTCGGTAATAGCGCGAACGATCAACTAGACTTTTTTTTTCGACATAATAATTTATTTAACCTTCAGAAATTAATTAAAAACATTATAATCGTTATTATAATATATAGTTCTAAAATTTAAATAAAATTGACTTGTTATTTCTATATTTCACTTTTAATTACGCTAAGAGAATTTTAACACTATTGAGCATTAACTATCAAAGAAACTACAAAGAAACTAACTATTTTCATGTATATATAATTTATTATGATTTCATAATTTTGATATCAATTTATAGATTATTCTAGACTATAATAAATGAGATTCAAAATTCAATTAAAAGTAGTTAATTTATAAATTAATTCTTATAAATATATACACTTTGATTAATCATAATATCTCATAAAATCTCATATATTATGGCAATCTTATAATGAACTAATATATAAATAAATTATAAATAAAATATAAAATTATTATAAATAAATTGAAAAATTAAATTGAAAATTTTTTTAATCATATTAGTGACAAAATATAATATTAAAATATTTTGTAATTATTGTAATATCAATATTTTATAATTATTTTAATATCAATACTATGTAAGTTTAGTTAAACGTTAAGACTTTAAAAGAATTCATATAATAAACTCTTCAATTTATTAAAAAAATTTTATTTTAAAATATCGACTATTATCTCATTTTTCCATTATTTTCTTATTCGAATATGTTTTCTACTATAATCGCAAATCTCACTTATATTCATACCGATCTAGTCTCAGCTCATCTATTAACTATGTAAAATAATAAAAATACATAGTTGAATAGAAGATATGGTATACTAGCTATGTGCGAAACATTGCATTATGTGACAATAACTCAATTTTTATGAAATAATGGATCCATTGTCTGCAAAAATTCTAATATTTTTATTGCAATTTCCAAAATAATACAATATAACATATTCATATATAGGTTTTTATCAGTCGGCTTCTTTCATCCTTAGAAAATTTTCTATGATGATGAAGGGTTCTTTGATAAGGAACAAGGCCATAAATAAGTACTTTATAAAATTGAGAGAAATGAGATAGAAATGAAAATGTATTTAGAGACAGCTGTTCAATTATATATACTGTTCCATTTTTTAGAAACTCCAAAAGACTATACATGTACTGCATATCACTTGTTTCATGTTCTAAATTTACTGTATAGAACTTATCTTAAAATTAAAAGTTATAATTTTATTCTATTCAAATTAAATATTTAATTATAAAAAAATTTTTCAAATTATTCGCTAATACTCTTATACAAAATATTTTGTTTAATAATAAGAGATATTACATCGTCATTTTTTCATTCCAATATGTTTAAAATATTATTTATTCTACATAAATACATATACTTTTGAAAAATAAAAATTTTCTTTTAATAAAAAATATTTTATTTTCATTGAAGTTTACAAAATAATTTTTGTATTAATATGCTTAATTACTAAGTAAAAGATAAAATATTAAATTAATATAAAAATTAAAGAATACATAAAATTAAAAATGATTATAATTGTATTTTAAATTATTGGATTTTACTTAACTTTACATTCATTTATTAAAATTAACATTATTATTACTTTAATTTATTTAAATTAACATCATTTCTTACATTAAATAATTCAAGCTCACGTTTATTTATTCTTTTATTTTCTCGAACTGTATAAAAAGTATAGGATTTCTGAAGTTTTTCAATACGGAATAATATAAAATACTTGTAATACTCGAAATAAAAAATGAATTAAATATATACTATTAATTATTAATGTACAATATTAATTGTGACAACTAATTTTTATAATCAAATTTAATAAAGCACAATATGTAATAAAATTTTCTTCCATTTCCTATACTTAAAATACAAGATTTTGTCTATGTATGAATATTGTCAACATAATCACTGTCTTAAGAAATTTAATAATAACTGAATTTAGATGAGACTTTGGATGTGATTTTGGAATTAAAACAAATTATATATATAATTTAAATATTAATAAAACTAAATAAAAAATATAAAATTGTACCATATTAAAATCATTTAAGCAATTATTCTAATTAAATTTCAAATAATAATATTTTAATTATATTACTTATTACTGTTATTAATATCACTTTGCTTATAAAAATTATTATAATTGGTAAATAAATGTATTACCTTATCATTTTTTAATTTTTCATTGGCTTACAATCACTGAAAATATTGGGTATTTATAAATAATATAATCTTATAATATTATTGTTATTAATCTTATTACATTATATTATACTATTAAAATTTAATTCTAAATAAATTTATATTTACTTAGATTTATGAGTAGTAACAATTTTTATTTAAATACAACTTCAACTAAATTTATAATCTATACATAATAGCACGAAAACAGTATGATTTTTCCAATTTAAAAACATTGTATGTAATATAAGTAAAATTCGAAAATTAAATTTTAAATCTGATAAATACAAATTATTGAAATAATTTCAAAATTTTTTTTATAATTTTTAAAAATAATAAATTTTGTAAATATATTTTCGATTTTACTTAATTCAGAATAATTTGTACTTAATACAAAATTAATTCAGAATTCTGAAAAAAATAATCTTTATATATTACGTGTTTATAGAACTATGAATGGCATTTAATAATAACAAATATTTTTAATAATAAATATAAATTTGTCATATATTTAAATAATACATTGAATTAAATAGTAAGGTATAATAATATTTTTAACGAATAAATGGAGAAATATTAGATGAAAAATGAATATAACTTATTAATTTAATCATTAAAAACAATTGTACATATATACAATATTTATTATTTACAAATATTATTAAGAATTTCCATATTAATTGGATAAAGGTTATATAATTTGATATCACTAAATAGTTTATTTAAATCATGTCATTTTTACATTATTTAAGATCATTTAATATTTATTTCATTTTTATTTTAATTACACATTCATATTTATACAAAATAAAATTTTAAATTCTAATCTTCTAAAATAATATATGATTTACTAAAAAATGAATGGTGAATTAATAATATTAGATGGTATAACTTTGCTTATTTGATTATGACAAAATTTAATTTCAAATACAAGAGACTTCACTATAATGAATAGAAATGTCTAAACTTAATTTCTTTCTATATATTTAACTTCTAAATATTCTTATAATTTTCATTCGATGAATACTTTAGTAAATAATTCCTAAAATAGAAAAAAGATACATTTTTATTTAGTTATGAAATTAATAAAAAATGAATTTCCGAGTTATACATATGTAGTGTGGAAAGTATTTTATATAATTATGTAATATATAAATAGAAATTTCATTACTTCGAATAAAAATTTCATATCAAATAGCATATACATATGTTCAGCAATGTAAAAGTTAATCAGAATTAAATATATAATCACAAAATTTATCCAATTCATAGAGTTTACACTCTTAAATTGTTTTTGTTAAAAATTACTTTGGCTTTAGAAATATTTTGGATAAAATTATATAGCTTCAGTTCAGATAATTATTAAAGCTCATATATATTGGAGTAAAATTTTATTTTATTATAAGTCAATATTCCGTTACAGTATAATATCAAATAAAAATATTAGAATTAACACAATATAAATCGAACACATTTCAGTTAACTAATCACCCATGGTAATTACTTCTTGTAACACTTTGAAGATCATGCAATGAAACAGTAGGAGAACTTCGATTAACTTCCCATAGAAAGTATATATTTTTTATTTAAACGACCTTAGATAAATGAAGACAAAGATAGAAAGAATGAGATCAAGTTGATTTTTATGTAGATTGAGCATTGAGGTTCCGTTTCTTAACGTTAACGTAATACTTGTTCTAACCTATACATGTGGAACTGAATCAGTGAGATGAAGGAGAGTAAGAGAAAGATAGAGAAAAAGATAGAGAGAAAGCGAGAGAAAGAGAGAGAGAGAGAGAGAGAGAGAGAGAAAGAGAGAACGAGAGAGATAGGGTACAGCATCCATGAACGCTACGCGATCAATGCACCTTCGCCTTTCGTGACTTCTCTCTCTTTCTCTCGTTCTGTATCTCAGTGTCCCCATCTCCCTCTTTTACGCTCAATTCTCCCTCTCTCTCTCTCTTCCTCTAACTCTCACCGTCTCGTTGCCATAACAACGTGGCCGCGTGAACATCATCCCTCGATGCCATGATGAGGAACAGAGGAAGAACTAAAAATTGCACCGATGCTGGCGAAGACACTGAAGTGAAAGCAAGAGCCAACTCTTGATATCACCGTCTCGTACTTGTCCCACGTGCTTTATCATCCTCGTTTACATCCTTTCATTTTCATTAAGTATAGCGTAAGTGCGGTCTTTGTTGGGTCTTCCTCTTACATTTTCGTACGCCTTTTGATTTTGGCTCTCACTCACTGACTTATTATTGCATGTCGCTTGATCCTCAGTCATGTTTACCATCCTCCTTTCTAAAATCGAAAAAATCTCCCGAATCCGAAAAGAGTCTCCTGATAGTTTGATCCTTAGGCTGTGTAAATTAAATGTTGAAAAAGTTGGATTGAAAGGTAGATAATGCACCGTTAAGAAAACCGTGCAATATATTATTATTATATCAATATAAACATTATTCAATATAAATGAACTTGTTTTTTAAGGGTTAAATTATTATAAAATTCTATCTTTAAACTATTTTGTTTATAGAGTCTTTACATGAATAATAATAATTCTAACTTTTTTAATATTACTCATATTTATATATGTGTATATATTTATTATTTTTCAACTAAAAAAGAAATTGTAGTCTAGTTTATTCATAAAAAAATGTCACTACTTTTTAAAGTTACTATTATCTCATCATTCCTTTTATGCCTCTAGTAGTCGTTTCTATTAATTCTGAATTACTATATTTAAATTCTTATGATACTGCTACTTTCTGCATCTACCTTTACTTCCTTCATTTTTCTTTTTGCTCCTATTCTCCCGCCCATCATTTTATATTGTTTTCATTTAACAGCTTATCTTTTCACTCATAAAATGTAAATTTATATATTACAATTATTACTGAAATCAAAACTTATAATTTGTATAGCAATAATTAACTCTTCAATTAATTATTCAAAGATGCTTCTTTGAAGTATTATTAAATATGAACTAATAAAACAGTAACTGATATTATATATATCTATTATTTTATATTATATATTATATTATTTAGTAAATTGTTTAAAGCATAGTACTTTAAAATATTTAAATTTGCTTGTAAACTTGAATAATTAGATTGTTACTAAATATTACACTGTATATTATATTTTACAGTTTACTGTTATATTTAGAAAAAACGAGATTTATTCGTTTATTTAGTTATTTGTTATGTCATTTTATAAACTATGTAATATAGTGTATAATATTATACTTTATAATTTTTTTATGTTAATATTTGATAAAAGATTAAATAAATATATATTTATTATCTATGTAATATATATTATCATGTTTTTTATTTATTCCCACTTTAAATATTTACTTATAATATAGTGTAATATAATATAATAAAATATAAATATAATACAGCCTAATATATAATTAATATTATTCAATTAAAGATTTGTTTATAATTATGTAAATAAAAATTTTAAAATAATAATACATATGCAATAACCGGTTAAATTAATATAAATGTAATAAATAATAAATATCTATGAAAATATATAATAAGTAAATTATGTATGATGATAAAAATATACTTAAAACTTTAAAATATTTTACTTTATATTTTTATTTGATAAATTAAGCTTTTAAAAAATGTTAAACTATTAGAATTGAATTTACGATTATAATTATACTACTTATAATTAATTGATATTAAAGTAAAATAAATAAATAAATGTAATAATTATTTAAAACCATTTTAATTGTTTTCTAGCTTTTTAAAAATAATGGTTTTAATATTTTATTTCACTCTTTAAAGCGGCAGAAAAAAAGTAAAATTTTCTAAATTAAACTTCTTTATGGGCTATATGTTAAAAATATTTATAATATTAATTTTGAAATTTCAAATTTTGGTAAAAATATAATTCTGTAACAATGCAAATAAACATGGTATTTATTGTTAATCTTGAATATATGTATTAAAAATAATGTAAAAAATGTGATAAAAATATTATTAATTCTTATGTTAATCATAGATACGGCCTTACTAATCGTGTCCTGATCTACTGAGATGCTTAAAAGTAAAAATTACCTCATCATGTCTCCATTCCGTTATCTGTTGTTTTTAGAACAGGACGATGACATCACTTTTGGCGGAACGATGCGAAAAAAGGGGATAGGAATGAGCTTTCGTTTCAATAATCGCCATCTCCTACTGTGAGGTTATTTTTTTTCTATTGTTTTGTTGTTTAAAATTGGTTAAATTTTAAATAATTAAAACTAGTCTACTAAAACTATAATTTATAATATGACAATTATAAATTTTTATTATTTTAAATTTATGAAAAAGTACCAATGAACAATAAATAAAATACTAATTAAGTCTAAAGCTATAAATACCACCTTTATTATATCCATTATTATTATATCATTTTATTATATCATTATAATCATTAATATTATATTACATCAATATTATATTATAATATTAATATAATAACAATATTATATCATTATAATCATCAATTATTATATCATTATATTATAACCATAGTTTCAATTTGTCAAACGTCAAGTAGAATTAGAAATACATCAAAAAATTTATTATAATTCAAATTAATTTAATATAATGCAAAATTATTAACAGTTATATTCTCATATTGAAATAATTTATTTTTTATTTCTTTAATTTATATAATAAATACTGCATTGTATATTGTAATATATGTATACATGATTCTTTTTCCATACTTATATACTATAGAAGAATTATTAAAAAAGAAATTTATTTTTTCGTTATGTACTGTTTTAAATAATTAATATTTTAATACTGTAATTAAAATATCTTCATAAGTAAATAAAATAAACAACATTTTTAATTTAATAAAATTAATTTGCTTTGAATAACATAAACATCTTCGTCTAATAACAAATAATATTGAATGGTATATGTATTGATATTTAAATTGGAAACAGTGACATTTATGAAGAATTTTAAATATTAATACAACCTGACAATTTTTTATATAACAAATGAATAATTTACCACAATACTTAATCTTATAACATATAATATCGGTGTCCTAAATTAATTTCTCAATAATAATTACTTATTTTTATTAAAATTATTTTTAAAATATTTTAGTAAAAAATGTATAAATTATAAAAGTCAGAAAAATTGCTAATTCATCTAAGAAAGCTATGTGCCATGTTGTTTCTTGAAAAATGTATTACTATATATTTTTTTAATAATAGTTTATTGTTTTGTTTCATAATAATATAAAAATTAAACAATAATAAAATATAATTTTAATCAATTTTAAATATTATTCCAAGTTTATGATTCTATTTATTGTCCAGTTTAAAATATTGATACTACTTTTATTACTTTTCAAAATTTGGTGTAATACTTTTAGATTAAAATTTATTTACTTTTGTTTGTAGTGGCTTATATATTTTCAAGATTGAAACTGCTACATTAAATTAATATTAGTTTGAACCAAGGTAAAAAATAGAGGAAATATCCTCATTTAATAATAATAAACATTTAAATTTGAAGATATTTGAAGAACATAAAGTTAGTTATATGTGAAAAAAAATTAATTTGTAATTTTCCTGCTCAATACAGTTTTAAGTAATATACTAGTTTATCAATTGATTAAGCAAAGTTATTATCTTCGTCTGACTTGTAAGGTTTTTCAAGCTATTACTTTTCAATACATCTGAATTCATCCTTTTCTCTACTTTTATTCCACGTAAGTTTCATCTCGGTTTTCCTCGTATCCGTAGTTCATATTTCAGAGTAATAGCATGATTCAAGCAAGGTGTTGATCGGCTACCAACGCACGTTAGTAGCTACACATACATAAGCCGCGCTTTTACATCTGTCTGTCTGTCTGTCTCTCTCTCTCTCTCTCTCTCTCCCTCTCATTCAAATTCATACTACACCGGTCGCTTCTCACGCATTTTAAGGGTTGCTAAAGAGACGAAGGAAGTCAGATAGATAGAGAGACGTTGAGAGACAGAGAGATAAGAAGAACAATACAGGAAAAGAGATAGAGACAGAGCGAGTGAAGTAGTGGGGATATTCGAGGGGAAGTGTAGCTGGTGCGCAATAGGGGTGGGGGCGGCTATATGAAGCCAGCGCAAGGGGGGAATTTCCAGTTCGACCGAGAAGAGCGTATCGTGCACGTTAATATTCGTTTGAAAGGAGACGCCACTACTTTTGCTGATGGCGCCTTCTACACACAAAATCTCATAGATTTGCATACACATGATATATGTAAAAGAATATTCGATAAGATTCAAAGATGGCACTAGAAGCGCAATGACAAATACAGAATATACGAACAACGATAGCGTGCGCGTGAGATGCAGGAGAAAAAACAGAAGAAACACGATACGGATGTTGAAAGAATTCAGAGTTACTACCAGCTGCAATAATACAACCTAATGGCCAGACTGGCTCTTCTCTCTTACACCTCTTTTTTTCCAACACAATCTCTCTTTTTTACTTTCTCTATCTCTCTATTATCTCTTCTTGTAGACCACACAATAGCCGCTTAGGAGAAAATGAGAAAGAGAGAGAAAAAGAAAGAGAGATAATGTGTGTGTGTGCGTGAGAGAGAGGAGAGAGAGAGAAAGAGAGATCAGTTTCGAAGAACGAACTGCTGCACTATTACTATTAATAATATTACGTAAGTACCAACAATAATATATTATTTCATCCTGTTTTCCTACTTTTCATTTTACTATTTTCCCTTTAGTATTTTCAATAATAAATACTGATTTACCTCGCCAGTTTTCGTAAGAATATTAAATGTATTCAACTGAATACAATTTTATTTCTTTGCATTAAAATACAAAAAATTATAGCACAGTTTAAACAAACATAATTACGCAGTATTCTAAGAGTAAAATTTCAAATTGAATTTTTAATCTTCAATTTATAATTCGTATTATAAAATCATATAACTGATACCGTCGGTAAACTGCCAGACAGAGATTATATTTGATTGAAGAGAAAATCTCTTGTATTCTATGTATTGCTATCCTATTCAACAGAAACAGTGTATACTAAATTATTTATAATGTACAAGTTCTAAAACATTAATAAAAATTATATATTTTTTATTTAGTTTAAAGCAGAACATCAATATATCCAAATGAATATTTTATTTAAAAATTAATTCAACTCAATTATAGGAAAATAAATATTTCATTATTGTAATAAAATTTACATCATTTAAAACTTATTACTTTTTTAAATTTATTAAAATTACTTATTTAAAATAATACAGTTATATGTATATTTTTCGTTTATATTTTTTATAAAATGATGTAGTATTTTTCAAATTATTCCATGCGTGATTACCTATAATTATGAGCTAGGTACAATTACTTCGATAGGTTTGTCCCAGAAGTATATTTACTTTTCTAAAATGTTTTTTAAAATTACTTGAATAGTTTAATTGATGATAATTTTTTTAATTATCTGCCAGCGTGGACAATTTTACACCAATAACAGAATTAGAAACTGATTAAATTTTTTTCTTGTAAAAGTAAATATTTTTGTACTTACCCCTTATTCTCATAGTACTTAACTTAAGACCTATAAATATTTGATATTTTAAATAAATAAGTCTACAGATTTTATGTAAACCATTATTAAGCCAGTATATGCTTACTTTTATACAATAGTACTTTATCTTAATTAACCACTTATAAAAGTATTGATTTTCGTAAAAATATTGCAAATAATTAACATTTATTTAAAATATTAAATATAGTTTCAAGTTATAATTCATTATAAAGCATATTATTCACGTATATAAAGAAATTTTATATAAATTCTGATTATTTTATAAAATATCAAATAAAAAAATATGAATAATGTAATTAAATTCTGAAAAATAATTTAACTTTTATATATATTTGATTTTCTGATCAGACATTTAACCAAATATTTTATATTCTAAAATTTTAATAAAATATAGTTAATTTTGCTAATTTATAATGCAATATAATTTATATTTATAATTTATACACTAATGAAATATGTGATAATTAAAAATTTGTATGATTAAATATTATATTTAATTTTATTGTAAAATAATCTTATGCTAACTAGTTTTTTAACTTTTATCAGATTTACAAAGCTATAAAGATAATATTTTTAATTCATTCATTTTCTATACCTGTATTAATTAAAATTGCATATTTATATAGAACTCGGATACTGTATTAATAGTATAAATGTAAATTAAACAAATTATAGCAATATCTCCTACATTCATTTGTATAGAACAATATTTGAATAAAAATTTAAACAAATGAACTGTGATGAACAAATTATGTTTGAAAAAAATTTGTTTATAGTAAATTTTACTTGGAAGTAGTTGTTTACAAATTGTCAATCCACTTTGTATTAAGTACTGATAATTCTTTCTATTTGAATCGGCAGAAAAATAACATTTTGTTAAATAATCTACACGCGTAGAAAAGTTACCTCATCCTAATAAAATTCAAGGAGATAAGAGATATATATAGTAAAAGTAAATTCGTAACTAATTCACATTTGTAAAAATCTATCATAAAAGCTTGAAACTCAGGAAACTACTTAAAAGATAGTAATCGCGTCTATAGAAGAAGAAAATAAAAATATCAAGTTGATAATAAATTTACTATTTCTCTTTCTGCATATCTCCTTACAGATCATTAAAACTATATATGAAATTAAATATCAATTATTACTATAGACTCATTTGACTTGTTACGAAAAACTATTGAATTTTTTTTATTATAAAATAATAAAAAATCGATATAATATATCGAGGAAATTAATATTTTAGACCTAATTGATATTTTGGGGACGCGAGAAATGAAATAAAAATTAATTCTATTGAGAAAACATATTTTGTTTCGGATAACACCATATATTTCGTAGAGTATATACGAGAAAAACTGCTATTTAGTAAAAGACCTAATAATTTTTTCATATTTAATAACATATCCATTAAAGATTTAAATTATTAAGAAAATGTATTATAATATATTATTCGATTATTAATATTACACCACGAAATATATAATATACTAAATTAATATAATATCACTAAAAAGGATAATTGTAGAGATCTGATATTTAAATATTACATGAATAAATTTTTAATGAAAACTAAATATTATTAAAAGAAAATAGTAATTCAGAATGTATAAAATTTAATTCTTAATGCCATATAAATAAAAGGCTTAAAACAAAATGGAATATGTATTATAAGGAACAAATTTTATTTAATTGTTGATTTAGAAAGGTTTTACCGAAATATTACATTATATTACATCACAACACTGTTTCCTCAAACTAATTTTTTAATTTATTCAAATAAGCGTTCAACGAATATTTTCGATTTCAATAACAATATTGTCGAAGTAGGTAAAATTTTTGTATATTTTAATGATTAAATTAATTTGAATTGATTATTCAATATTTTTTAACACAAATTACGTTTTTCCATTTTATAAATAATTTCTTTTTAAAAACTTCACTATTAAAGATATTTTTATATTAAGATTTGAAAAATGAAGAATTTAATTATAAATTAGAAACTAATCTAATCGTAGTCATCTTTTAAAATGGAGTGATTGTTATTAATCAAATGTAGTATTTATATTATTGATAAAAATTATTATAAAAATGTATAGGTAGGAAATAATTTCTATAATAGCTATCACTTTACATTTTTTTTAATTTTTATCTAGAAAATGTTTTCAATATTTAGGCACCTATAGTATTATTACTTAAAATTATATCTTATGATAAAATAAAATCTAAATTTACATAATAATTTAGCGATTGAAAAATCTAAAATTGTGTACTTATAAAATTCGTTAAATAGAAACAAGAGAATTTCCATAATATAAAAAAACTACGTCTTTTCTGCTTGAAATTTATATTTTTGCGAGTTACAAATTTATATAAAAACGATACGTGTTCCAACAATTTAATTGACTTAATTACAGAATTATTTATCGTATGCTGTACGTAAGTAATATTTTAACATACTCTTATAAAAAGTAATGATAACATATTTTAATAATGGATAACTTCTGAAAATAGCCCTCTTAATAATGAGTACTTTGTTTAAGTTATATCATCATTGTAACTTCAATTCGAAAAGTAATTCTCGATTCAATGTATAACTATTTATTTATTTTGAAATATTTTCTATGAAATCAAATTTCAATTAAAGATGTTCACTACCTACTACAGTAATATATACGTGGAAAAAAAGTAAAAGAAATTTTCCATCAGATGAAAAATTAATAATAATTATATGAAATTAATATTACAGTCGAAGTTATATTATAAGTGAAATTTAAATAACGTAATATTCATATTAATCCAAAAATAATTCACGTAGAAAATAAAATAACGCGTGGTGTTGAAATATTGCATTTGTAAAATATATATCAATATTAATTGTAAAATTCATAAAACTGTTGTCTGCTAATAAATACACATTATCCTATACGAATTTTATCTAATCTTATCATATCATTTTACAACGCTGTTATAATATTTTGAATTTCCAACCTACTAATTAAAATAATTTTGCCATATTTTTATTTATCGTAAACTTGCTAATTGATAATTTTAAATTATTTTAATAATTTTAATTAAATAATGTTAAAGAATCTATATTTATAAAATAAATAAACAATCTAATATTTTAATAGATCATTGCAATATTTATGTTTTAATTCTGAAATGTTGAATAAGACATTAATTTTTTTCATCTTTTATATCTGAAATATTTTTATTTGAGTTCAATTTTATTATTTGTATGAATAATAAAATAACT
The DNA here is from genome assembly GCA_030522565.1 of Ceratosolen corneri. Lineage (NCBI taxonomy): Eukaryota > Metazoa > Arthropoda > Insecta > Hymenoptera > Agaonidae > Ceratosolen > Ceratosolen corneri. The sequence continues at coordinate 8,272 of JAPYYT010000816.1, read as the reverse complement.
TAAATTGATTTGTAATATTTTAGTATTACAGAAATATTTACTGGAAATAATTCTATTATAAAATATAACTTGTTATACAATTTTATTTTTATAAATAAACACTTTTATGTTATTAATTACAATTTTCTAACAAACATTTTTAGTATAATTTCGATTTTTATTATTTAAAATAGTATTATATTAATCTATATCCAAACTGTTTTTATTAATACAAGAATAATTATTTTTATTTTTAGTTCCATACTACTGATTATTTAAAACATTTTTTATATTAAAATTCATGATAAAAATATTTAGAATCTACGTAAAATTATTAAAATAAAATTAATGAATTAATAAACTAACAGATTAGTTCAATATATGTTGACACTTACATTATTGCGTGTTAAATCATCAAACATGAGTAGTATTAAGCTTGAGATTATTATCACTAATTAAATTAATACATTGTCTAGAAAAGAGAAAGAAACAAACACTTAATTCTAATTTCTCATTGGCACTTTATTTTTCTCTGAATAAAAAGATAGAAAACAAAGTAGACTCACGCGTCTATATAATTTGAAAAAGGTATATAAAAAAATTAAGACAAAGGTAGAAAAAGAAACGTGATAGCCGCAATAATAGTACATAGCTATATTAGTCGTGGTCGGAATTTTTATAGTTAAAAATATGATATTTTCTTTTTTCAATTTCGGGAGAAGTAAAATAATAAAGAGAAAAGTAAAGAAATTGCTAAAGTTGAAAAACTAATTATTTATTATTAAATAATGAATACTATAAATGTGAGAATAACGAAGCGATCGGCAATAGTGTTCCCTTATAGGCTTTTGTCACTGATGGAAATGAGCCAAGAATCTCTTTCAATCCCCATCCCTTTTCTGATTAATGTATTTATTTATAGCAGCGGTTTTCATTCTGTTGTTATGATAATATTTATATATTAATGTAAAGAGTAGCTCTGGTATATTTTTAATTTTATTTATGTCATTTAAAATAATTTTTATACTTCAAATAATAATATTTCATACACTATTTATATACTTCGCTTCAAATACTTCAAATATATAATTATAAAATTTTCGATACATAAAAGAAAATTTGTTTATTTGTGCTTATTAAATATTCTCGCATTTTGATTCTATATAATTTTGTATTTAATAATTTCTTCTAAACTTTAAGAAAATGACTTTATTTAAATTCTATTCTAATTCAATAAACTAATAATACAATATTTAATATATGATATATTATTATTCGATTTCATTTTGTGTTCAAGATGTGTTGCTTCATCAAGGCTTTTACCAAAAATATAATTATAAATATTGTACAATTTCTAATTATTAATAATGAGATTAATAATTAAATCCGCAAGTATCTCAAAAAAATACATAATTTCCTTAATGTTTGTAATTTTCTTTAACGCTCGTCAATAAATACGCATATAAGAACAACAATTACAAACAAAGACAAACAAAGAAAAGCAAAGGAAAACAGAAACAAAGTAATAGTTACAGAATGGGTATTAAAATTGTAGAAATACTGCTGTCAGAAAATACAGGTACCCCCTTTTTTCTTTCTTTCTTCACGAAGAGAGAATACTTCTAGTTTCAAGTACACAAACATGTCGCTTGAAATATATAGATGAATTAATCAAGCTGACTCGTCTCTATTTTTCACATTTCGTTTGTGTATATTTGATCTACCATCCATATTTGTATAATTTACAATGTCAAACTAGGAAATTGAGGTACTATTTATCGTATATATGTAAAAGTTATTGGACAAATTTACGATTATTTTTAATTTCTTTTGTAACTGAATCGCATGCTTAATATTTATTTAACTGCAAAGTACAAAATATTAGTTATATTTATATATTGAAGTTATAAACATTTTTGGTGAAAAATATAAAATAAAAAATTATAATACATTATAATACATAGAATTTATAATACATAGAAATTATAATACATAAAATAAAAAATAAAAAAATATATAAAGAAAAATAAACTGTAAACAGGTAGATTAAAAATAAATACATTTTCAATATATCAGTACCTACAGAAAGCAATTACGGAAATATAAATATTTAAAAAATCGACATATTCATACATCGTTTTACAATGTATTTAAATATATAAATTTATATGAAGAGAAAAAAAATTTATTAATATATTTATAAATATTTGTGTTAAATATGTGTATATAGCATCTCGATTTAACATTAAAGCACGCAAAATTTTTCTTTAATAAAGTTCGAACTTCAAATTTTTCACTTTTGTGATCTATGTTTAAGCCTTAGTAATAGAAGCAATGTTTATGCATTTCTTTATTAAGTAGTCCTCCTATCGTAATTATAGCATGAAATTGAAAACTGACCCCACGTTACGTACATGATGGTACTGGACACGATTTATTATTTACAAAATATCTCTTAAACACTTCATTGAAATTACTTCATTGAAAGATTCTCTCATATACCATTTTAATCGTCGAGATGCAAATATTTTGTTATTTTTACAAAGCTTGAAAAATAACAAAGAAATAATTTAAAGGAATTCTGATAGGGGAAGTATGTAAGTAGAATATATACTCCTAGAATGTATTCTCACTGAATATCTTCCGTTTTACTTTGCTTTAGAAAGACGCTATATAAAAATATCAAAATAGAAAACAATCTTTAAAAGTACAACTTACTAAAACTCGATAAATGAAATTAAAAAAAAAAAACCGAAAGAAATTATCCCTGCGCTAAATACAATAGTTATATTATATTAATAATATTTTGATACATTATTGTATGGATAAAAATATAAAATTTGAAAATTAATGTAATGACAACTTTTGTCTAAAATTAGCATATCTCATGTATAATGAATTATATATAATAATTATACTATTATTTTCTACAAATACTAATATATTTATAATTTCAAATAAAATATAATATAGATGAAATTCTCTATAATTAAAAATACATCGAACGTATAATATAATTTGAATTATATTATAAGACTCGGGAAAAACCAATTTAATTTGTTTGAATATTGCTTTTTCATTCAAAATCATAATATTGTTGCAATTAGATATTACTGACCAATTTATTTTTAATAACTTTTCATTTCCTCTTTAAATTTTAATAATTTTTAATTATTTCTTATTGAGAGAAATAAAATACTTATTAAACAGATATTTTCAAATTCATTATTTAATTTCGAAAAAATTATTTTAAAAATGTTAAAAATGTAATTATCTTTTCATAAGTTCTTGAAAAAATTGTTTGTAATCTGACCATAAAGCATAACATTAATTAAAATGTTAGCATAAATAACTAAAAATGCAAAATATAAAAATTGATTATTGCCGTAGTAAATATTGAAATATATTATTAATTTAAATAACTGTAGAAATGTATTTGTTGCAGTAGAATTTATGTAATATCCTGGTAAGTTTGAACTGAATACAGTTCATTTAAAAATAATCAGCATTTTCCGAACAAAAAAGTTCCTTTTTCAATAAACTACTTCTTGATTTTCAGTGAAACTTTTGATGAATATATATATATATATATATATATATATATATATATATATATAAAACTTTAGAATATTCATTAGCATAAATAACGATAGCTAAACTCATCGACAATTTGTCTTATATTTACTCAGTTAATATTTAGATAATAGTTAGATAATAATAGTTAGACCTCCTATATATTCTGAGAAACAGCAATTGTCAGGCGAATCCAAAAGAAAAATAGAGAAAGATGGTACATCGGGTGCAGGATGCGTATAATGGCTCGATCGCTGACAATGACATCGTTAGCCAGAGCCTCAGGCTTTGGATTTAATAACGATATACGCACCAAGTCACGCAAAATAAAAAGCAAAATGTGAAAATGTAAAAAGACTTCACTATCTCCTTTTTCTTTTTCATAGAATCTTATGATCTAGACCCGTATAGCTTTGCACATATCGTCTGTCTCTTGTCTGCCCTGAGTCATTTGGGGTTGGGTAAAATGAAAAACGATAAAAGCCCTAAAGAGCGTAACGGAGAATGAGAAAAACTCAGCTTTATTCTCGCATATGGATATATACGTAGGATATTATACTCTGATCAGTCATGTATACTGATTCTTTTCTGGTATTAGAGATGGATATTGACGTGTTTCATTATAAGTTGATGATAATGATAATATGCAGTAGTTCTTCCAAAATGAGGCGTGAAAACAAGACTGATGTAAGTCAATTCTATTATCCTGCGTCCTTCTTTTTTCACCCCATTCTTCACTCACTCTGAAAAGCTTCGATAGGCCGTATCCGCTTAAGAGGATAATACTTTACTAAGTTTGAAAAAGAAACATAATAAGTTATATTCATTTATAAATAAAATCTACATTGAATTTAAATTGGTACGTTTAAAAAATTTTCTTTTTTCTTTAATATGTTTATAATAGTCTATATGTGCAATTTCCATATTTAAATTTATTTTTATTATACATATAATGGAAAGACAGTATCAGTATATTTTGATAATCATTTTATAATCATCCATTATTACTTATTCTTACATTTCTATTCCATAAGCTTCGATTCCGTAGGCGTAATATTAAACTGTAGGAATGACTATTTTGATAATATTATTTATTTCATTTTTGCAATTTTGTAAACCATTCTGAAAGATTATTTTAACTATTTAATATTTAAAATATATATTTTTTCAATATATTTAAAACATAAACTATTTTTCGGTAATTCAACAATATAAGCAAATATTTTTCATCAAATCCATTTCCTAAAAAGAAAATATTTTAATAACAATGTTTTTAATATAAACATTGTTAAATAAAATAAACTTATGATTTTACTTTTTTTGGATGAAGTGCAATAGTTATTGTATTTTTTTTTCGTAATTAAATTAATATTTTTAGCAATATATAACTATATATTATTATATATTAATTATATATATTGCTAAATTATATATATGCTAATTATATATATTAGCAATATATATTTAATATATAACAAAATGCATGTTAATTTTCACATCGTATATTCACATATTTTATGAAAAATAATCATTAATTATTTTAGCGAAAGGAATAGATATATATATATATGTCTGTACCAATTGTATGGCATTTATTATCAGGCACAATTAATTAAGTATAGAATGAATTTATATTCAGTAAATCTATATACTACATAAATAATATTAATCTAAATTATATATTTTTAAATAAATGCAGAATGCATTATTTTTTAGGACTATTGAATAACTTCAATTTTTGAACTTTAAGTATATTTAAAGATAAACTAATATAGTTATTTTATTTAAATAAAATAATTCATCCATATTTGGATTGAATTAGAGTGGAGTCTTTATGAATTAAAAAAATTGAAATAACTGTAATGACATATTACAATATTTATTTATTTTTATACAGCATAAGTGAATTTTGAGATACAAAGGTAGAACATTGTAATTTAAATTCTATTTTAGTGTTAATTTCGACTCAGATCTTAGAAATAAATAATTTTTATACGTAATCTTACTAAAAAATCTTATGAATAAGGAAAAATGCCAACATAATAAAAGATCTCTGAGCACCAGTGATTGACATCAACGAATAGTAAAAATAAGCAATATTCAATGAACGGTAGTAGAACTAAACGAAGAAACGCATTTGGACATTCAAAAATAGTAATAAAATAAGTCTTATTGGAAGTTCTTTTATTTAGCAAATTATCCAATTAGATGGTTTCAAAATAATAGGAAGAAAGTAAAGTAATTCGAGGTCGCTTAATTTTGCATTTTTAGAAAGATGTGTATTATCTATTAAGGCCTAGATACTTACACATATGCACATACGCGCTTGCAGAGTTTGATCAGTAGCCGGAGTAAATAAAATGTATATCACATTACGTTCATTTTACATTCTCAGGCTGGTAGATGGGCAAAATTTGCCACGTATAGTTTAACTTTTGATTGAGTTGCTAACTGTCGATTTACTAGTTACAGACACATAGTCCCATGCACTAAATAACATCGATATCATGATTCATCTGGAATTCATTTCCATTTACCTATAAAAAAAAATTGTGAGTTCATATTTTTAAGTCGAATGATTTATTTGGAATTTAAAATGATTTTAAAGTTCATTATTAAACTCGCATTTTAAATACATTTTTGTTCTGCATTAATTCAATTTCAAAATTTTATGTCATTGCTATATATATAATATATATATATTATATATAATATATAATATATAATAATATATAATATTTATATAATATATATATATAATATAATATCATTGCTATATATATAATAGGATTTAAATTGTAAATATTTATATCATCTGTTTTTTCTTATTTTAAAACTTTTGTATCGATATTAACTACTGCTATTATATGTTAAATAATGCCTATTATTTGTATGCATCTAAATGCATTATTTATTAATATCAATCCTTAATAAAGATTTTGATTGAAATTATTATATATTTCTAATAGTGGTAATCGTATCATATTATAAATATAATACATTGAGATTTTTTTTATTAATTACTTTCTTCAATTAATAATTAAACAAATATGTTAAGAATTTCCATGATACAACCTAATTAATTTCATTTGACAATAGACTGTTCGTTAAAAACTTACTTTATTTGAGATCTTAAAATTACTGTTAACATAAAAAAGTATACTGGTATTTTCGTTGAATACGTCAATCATTGTAATATAACTTACATTGAGAGTATACAATAAAGATGTCAAATTAAATTATGATATTAAATACTATATATATATATTATCTTATATTATATTGCATAAATAACATAGTTATTACCAAAATTTATAAAATACAATTTATTACTTAATATACTGATCTATTAATAGAATAAGCTAAAATTTCATTTCCATTCCAAATATATTTGCTTTTGGTTAATAAAATAATTGAATACTTAGATGTTCCTATAGAATAATAGAAAGAAAAATATTAAAATTTTTAAAAAATGCTATAATATTTTATCGAACAGACTTGAATAAATGAATTTTTAACTCAAATTCTCAAGTTGCTTTCCTTATCATTATTTTGTTATCAAATATATATCTTAATCTTACACATAATGTATTAAATTAAAATGATTGGTATTTATTTATTTTTAAATATGAAACTGTAAATGTTTTGTATTTTTAATTATATAACTATATAACATATTTTTAAGTAATTGTTAACTGTTAAGGGATATGTCGAATATTATATTAAGATTATATACGATTTTAATTACTTATAACAATAGAACAACTTTCGAGTATAATCAATTATTAATTGATCTAAAAATAATTGAATTAAATTATAAGTTCTTTATTAACTATTATTTATATTTATACTATTTATATTTATACTATTATTTATACTCTATCTTTCGCCGCAAATAAATTTTTTTGAAAGAAATAGTCGAATAACCCATCGTCTACGTTTCAAAGTTCTTTAGTAATCTTCATTAAGCTCTAAATTAATTTTTAAGTCAGGTACCTCTACAAATTTTCGAATATATAAAATCAATAAAATCTTCAAAATTCAATCATCCATATAAAAACTTTACTTTGTAATATATACAAATTTATCATTCGAAAATTTTAGATTTGTTTTGACACGTGACTTAATGCTCATACTTATACAAATGGTGCTGAAGATCTGTATAGATATATTTAAGCTCAAACAAATGATTTGTTGCTTCTCATATAAAAGAACGAACTCATCGTCATGAATCTCCCCGCTCGGTGTTGCCCCAGGGGTAAATAGTATAGATGGAGGGTTGTCGGTTTCCTTCAAGGAGAATATCCAAGGCGTATAAGAAAGCATCAAGGGAGCAGAGAAGTAAGCTGCAAAGTTTCGATTTTTATACAATGTTTTGTGTTTTAATACTTTCTCCTTTTGCACTGTCTTCCTTTTTTTCTTAGTTAAAAACCTTTTTCCATTTTCATTTTGTTCTTTGTCAGCAAAAAAAAAACAATGCGTGTGAAATTTGAGAGAATTAAGAAAGAAAAATAAGTCTCTGCGGGTCTAAGATTATAATGATACAAACTTATAAATATCTTATAAATTTATTTAACGAACGTCTACTTTTTTAAATCTTTCTGCAATACTTTATTTACACTTTCAGTTTTTATTATTTACTTTTTAAAAATATAATCATGAATCAGTAATTGCGAAAAATTGAAGATCTTTTGTATCAATTTATGACAATATATATATA
>JAPYYT010000815.1:0-37717 GCA_030522565.1 Ceratosolen corneri | reverse complement strand
GTGGTAACCTTTTGCGACGTCGGGCCGCGGCTCGCGCGGTCACCCCGACGTCCTGAGGTCTGGCTGGGTTTTTCCTTAATTCTATTTCTTGTATTCGTTAAGCACTTATCACGAAGTATAACAATAATGCTTCTATACCTAGAAGGACTTGTCCGTTATTTTTACTAGGCTCGTATTGCAAGACACGCGATGGTCATATTTACTATTTAAAAGTATTTTCGAGGCACAGTCCGAGTAAACATGCTTGTTAAACGGTCATAAAAAAGAACGAAATTATATTCGATGTATATTTAATTCGTAAAATCTTGGGACACATCTGGAAATCATAAACGTATTCAATGTATGACAAGAATTTACAAAACAGGTAGTACCGAGAGTCGAGAAACTGCATGATTCTCGAACGAGAATTTAAATATTAAAATGCAAGAAAAATTTTACTTTTCTTGATAATCGTTGCGAAAAACTAAGATTCAAACGAATATTTTTATAATGATTGAATAGATTATATACAATATTATTCATATTGTCAATAAGAAAATTTATTGAGAAAATCAATACGTTAATAATAATTTTCAATAATATTATCAATTTTTTTTTTATTAAAGAATACATGTATAAATAATTATGTTTTATTAACTAAATATGTTACAAATACTATTAATGATTTTACATGATTTGCATTTTGCAAACTCTAAAAAACAAGCTCGTAACTCTATGAAGATCATTATTATACATAATTCTAAATAAGACTTTGTTTTTCATTACTCCGTTGTCCTTATTAGCTTGATGCAATTAACTAAACGTACAAGATAATAATCGAACATGGAATCGCAATTATAGCAATTACTTAACAAAAAAACTTTTAAACAAAATACTTACCATTTGTTGCCAATTACTTTCAGGGTCTTTCAATCTATAATATTTACCTTTATAATATCTACTTTAATAATAAGTAAAAATTGATGAAGTAAATAAATTTCATCCACATGAAAGTCTCGCGAAGAGACACAAATGCATAAATACGCAGCAACAAAAATAAATAAATAAATACAGAATAATTGAGACTTACTGCCGTAGTCCATGTAGTTCTCGACTGTCGCCGTTGCGCCAACAACGAAGAAGACGATTATCCAAGTACAAGCTTTTGCCATAATTTTATTTTTAATCGCTGCAACATAAAAAATCCTAATCTTAAAACTAACTACAATTTTATAGTGATTTTAAACGCTTGTTTACTTATGCGTGGAAATATCGGTACATGTATATGAGTATACATTCGATTATTTATTGGGAAGTAATATTTTGAATGCCTTAAGATATTATATCCGGGCCTGCTTAATATTACCGAATTAAGGAAGCACTTGAGATTTTAAACCGACGAACGTTCTATTAACTAAAATCCATTGATTATAATACACTTTAAAATTATATAATAGAGATAGTAAAAGTAAGAAATAGCGCGCTTATAAAAATTTATATGGACGTATAAATTTTATTTCTATTCCCATTTTATTGTTGCACCAGTGTATACACTTTATGTACACGAATTATATATACAAATAGATTAATAGAATACTTGTCGCTAATATCCATTACAAGAAATTAAATAATAATTACACGCAAATCGATAAACTTAATCAAATTCATCCTTAATTATGAAAAATTAATTGAAAACCATATTTATTATTTTATTAATATATTAATTGTTAATTGAATGCGGTAATTGGCTACATTTTCAATGAGTTGGGCTTAACGACATTTTAGTCCGCGCTTTGATGAATAAATAATTATTTAATGCAGCATAAATATTTAACACTCGGCATGGTTAAATTAATATCTATATTATTCATCGGCATCTGCTCCTCGTAAATATTGCTCACTTTATTTATATCGAACAAGAGTTTTCGAATCTCCCTTAAATACTATCGATAGTATTTTTCACATCGGTATTTATACAACAATTTTAACGCAAAACAACATTATCGATATTCACTACACACCCTTTAGTCCATTAATATTTGGCCTTTGAAGCAGGCATACGTATGACCTCGTTTCACTTTTTGTGCGTCCTTGTAGGAATTAAATGTACGCTTTATGTTTACACTTGAAATTTAATTCGATAATAAGAATAACGTAAAATTGTTGATAAATTTATTGAATTTGACAAAAGATATTTATACAGGCGACACGAACTAATGAATTTATCATAAAGTTCGCCAAGAGTATTTCCACTCTGACAAGTGAGATTAATACTTTAGTATCATTTTTTAAACAGTGAAATCAATACGAGGAATAGAAATATATATATCATTTTAATTAATAATTACTGCATATTTAATAAATTATAATTGATTTTAGATTTGGTCAAATAATAAAGCAATGATAAAAAGAAAATCTCTTCGATAAAAATATACGCTTAAACTAAAATTAAAATAAAAAAATCATCCGCTTTTTTAATTTTTCTCTTCAATTATTTCTTTTTAATAATTGCTTAATAATTGTTTAATCATTTTTCATAATATTATTAAATTTTGTAATGAAATAAATCTTTCCTCGTATAATATATCATATGCAAAAAAAAACTATAGTAAACTACTTTAATAAATATAAAATGTTAATTTAATTAACTATTAATGCGTGTACATCAAAGTCTAATAATTATTTATATTAATATACGATAATATGCTATAATAATTAATATAATATAATAATTATTTATATGCGAGTAGAAGAAAGTTATTTGCATTTTTCAATTTTATTTTCCAAATTTCTTCGATTTTCATTAAAGAAGGGTAAAATTAATTTGTAATTTGAAGAATACATTTATGATGCTACATATTAAATTTTACATCTCCATAAGAATTTTAAAATTGTCTATAGAAGAAAGAAATTTCTAATAGAAAGTTGTATAACATATAATTAGCCTTTTTCAATTCTGCATTAAGCAATATTTTGCATTGATTAAAAGAAATTTGTTTATACCAGTTACTTGATATATAGAGTTTTAGTAGAATTTATAACTTAACCTGAAAGCTTGAAAATTCAATAGTTTTACTCGTACTTAGTTTTAACGATATAAAAAAATATTAGCACAAAATATTGTTAACTATTACCTATTATTTTGTAAAATTAATCTAAAATTAATCTAATATAGTTACTTAAAAATTTGTTTCATTAGTTGATAATTTCAATTAACCGTATTAGATATATATATATATATTATGAAATGATTATATATTTATAAATATATATATATATATATATATATATATTATATATATTTATTATCGTCATTTTGACAGGATAATAAATAAGCTATTAATATATATGGAAGCATATCTAATAAGTAAATGGTCTAATACATAAAATTATTCCTTATCAAGACTGTTAGAATTATTTAGTACAATTAATTTTCTAATATTATAGAATTTTTATAACTAACTTATTACATATAAATAAAAACTTTTGATTGTAAAGAAGTAATAGAGATTTTGAATTTTTTAAGAAAATTTTTCATATAAGTATATAATAAGTATTAATTTACGTATAAACTAAATGTTAAGCATGATATTTTGAGAAAATAATTGCTTAAAGCACATAAGATAGAAATATTAAACTTGGTAAGTTTATAAAATATATAAACTATTATATTGTGGATCAACTATTTTCATTCAAATTTACTTGCTTCTTTGTAGTGCAACAACGTTCAACGTCATTAACATTAATGAATCATATTTGTATACTGCTACTTAGCTATGTTGTACCATACAATTAGCATTTATATCGAACGCGAAAAATTCATCTTGCACGCTCTGCATTATTCATAAAATCAAAAATTAAATTCTATAAAGCCGTCTTTTCACATACATATATATATATATATATATATATCCATGGGCTAATAACCCGAACAAGTTGATTTTCTTTTTGATACAATTGAAAAAATCTCAGGCCAATGAATTCTCTAGAGATAATGCAAATAATACTTTTATTCATTATATATACAAATTATACCTATATATATATATTTCATATATGAATGATTTAAAAATTTTCTGTAACAGCATAAAGTGATTATTATTCCTTATTATTTGATTAATTTTATAATTATTGAATGTGCTTTAGAATATTTTTTGATATACAAAGTATATAAATTATATGGAATGATTGTACATGTAATTTTATACATGTTAGATTTATTTATAAATATTTTAATTGTAAATAATAAGATGACCAATTAATAAATAAAATATATAAAAAATGAATAAATAAAGTGCATAAAATAAATACATAAAATACATTAAAAAAAAAAATAAAATAAAATACGTAAAATAAAAAAATACATACTATTTAATTATAATTGATTACGCTAATAAAATTTAAAACAATAAAACTATGATGAATGTTTAAGTGTATTACTTTTACAACATCAATTTATAATTATGTTTTGGCCGAACTTTCTTAATTTACTTCTAATGAATATGATTTTCGAATCAACTATATAAGGTAAGAAATTTCTCATTATATAATTATAAAAACTCAAAATATCGTAATTTGCGAGTAAATATTATGAGAGATTTATAAGAATTTTTTATTCTAAATTGCATTAGTAACGCAGTTTTTAGATGTAAATAATTAATACTTTCACATAAACATATATGTAACTACTGATGAAAAGTCAGATACTTTTATTATTATTATAAAATGTATACTATTTTAATATAGCATTACTTGTATACAATTTTATGAATATAATTTATTTGCAATTCTTTTAATGATTTTAATGATCAAAATCATAAAAATGTTTGTATAAATTTTAAGAAAACAAGTATATTAAACAAATTCAAATTACTTAAGTTGAGTACTCACTCTTACACAATACTTACATTAAATTAATTTAGATTGTAAGAAATGTACTACGAATATGTCCTAAGTTATTATTTACTTATAATAAAAATCTATCATTATATACATAATAATTTATTTATGTTTTCAAACCAAATATAAAAAAAAACTATATAATAGTGTCAAACGAAATTTATTTAATTATTAAAAGTAAATTAGATATGTTTTAAAAATCGTCTCTGAATTACAACATATAATAAATCGATATCATTTTGTTGAATATTTCGTTGATGATAGTATAATGGGCAGGAAAAGTAGATGAAAAGGAATTTTGACAGTGCACGCTTACATCTTCAAATGACATTTGAATAAGTAAACATTCATACAGTGTATGTCCGTGCACGCGCGCGCGCGCATACACACACACACCAACACGCTCACACGCACACACACCAACACGCTCACGCACACACTGATAATTGAATACAAATTTACTAGAGAATAGATGAAATAACATCACATTTGCACATCGTACGTCGCATCATATCATATTTGTACTACTGCGCCTACATTGTTCATTTTCAGACACATTTCGCCTGTTTTCCGTGCAAATCAATATCATAAAATTAAGCAGTTTTGACCAAAAAAACAAAGTAAATTACGTTAAAAATGTAATATACACTTATCGCGTTAATAGACGGAGTTAGCATAATGAAGATTTGGATTGTTTACGAATGTGAACAATTTAAATGATTCAATATTTAAAGACAATTGCTTAATTAATTAAAATCATTTTTTTTTGTATCATCTTTTATTTTGTAATAGTTTTATAGAATTGAAATTTAATATTTTTCAGACAATTTTTGATATCCTTAAAGGACCAATATTATTTTCAATTGAATGAACTAGGCTTTGTCTTTTACACCGCTCCAAATGGAAATGTTTTAAAATTTATATAACGAATGATCATTAGTAAAAGACTCCGGCATTTTTCACTTGTACTTTCGTTATGTATGGAGCTTATGATAAAAGTGTTATTCAATGGATTCTGATAGTTAATTGCAAGTATGTTATTGATAAGTTTCATATGCATGTTACAATATTGAGTTGCAAACATTAACACGATTCAAGTACAAAGTTAAGATATCGTGAAGCAAAATTAAGTGATGCACAACTTATATTCTAAATTATAAAAAATTTTGTCCTAAATGTCGTGGCATTTTAACTATCACACGTATTAAAATTATACGTATAATACACGTGATCAATCAACTTACATTTTAATATCCTGCAAAAATATTTGATATTTAGGCTATAAATAAACAAGCGTTTGATTTAAAATCCCTTAAAACAATTATTTTTGTTTGTCTCGTTTAAGAAAATCTATAAAAAAAAAAACTAGTTAAATTTTTTAATAGATTTTAACGTCTATTCACATAGTAGTTAATAATAATTTTTATTGTTGCATTGTCTAAAAAGTGAAGTTATGAATTAACTATTAAAGTTTATTAGTATTAAGCATATTAACTAGAAGAAATGGCAGAGTTTAGTGAAACACTTTTTCATTATAAATAATTTAACGCACTCAATTTAATCAATAATTTGCTCTGACGTATATATTAAAATTATTGGTTTATTTGTCATAAATTTGAATATTATAGAAGACATAATTTTTAATGGATAGATAGGTTAAATAATTTTTAGATTTTCCACCGACATTATTTAAAAAAATTAATTTAAATTTTGCAAAAAAATGATCAAAATTTTCATGATTATAAAACTTAATTTTCAATGTGTCTATTTTTCCGATCTATGTTATTAAATCTACTTCAGATTAAAGTTTTAAATCCGATGATAAATTATCTCATACTTTAATAACTAATAGAAATAAAAACTTTTTTTTTTGAATTTCAATGAAATTATTTAACCATAAAAATTCTTGAGATAAAAAAATGCCTTTTAACGATACGCATTAATGTCGCGTTAATTTTACAAGTTTAAATAGTCAACATTTACTGATTTCAATATATATATTGTCTTTACATTTCATTTTAATAATTTTTAATATGAAAAAAGTTGGATTTAACAAAAATTATAAATATGTATTAAAAAATCCTCTAAATACTAATACCAAAGAAAAGACATGAGATTTTATTTTACAAATTATTTAATTACATCATTATTTAATTATAGAATATGCATTTATAGTTCACATATCGTATAAATTATCTAAAATAAGATTCAAAATTCGAAATGTTAAACTGAATGATTTTAATTTTTCCATTTATTTACAATAATTGTTGTAAAGAAAATGATGCAAAATAAAAAATATCTTAATAAATTAGTATCTATTTTAAAAAATAAAAATATTCAGCAGAATTCACATGTACTCGTATTCGAAATGCTAAAGTACTTATAATGTAAGTCTTAATAATATTTTGTAAAACTTTATCTACAGCGAAATTGTATAGTAAAAAAATATAATACAGTAAATAAACTATTGTATCATTGATTTTTAAGAAGAAAAAATGGTTGACAAGTGAAAATAAAAATAATAACATTTGATATTTTCTGTCAAAGAACTAAGATTTGAATTATCCATTGACTGTACATTTATTATAAATTAATTATATAGTATAATCATTTCAAACTCGATGTAGCAAACAATAGAAATAATTTTTCATATTATAGTATGAGTGTGGCCATAAATAACCAAGCATCTACGGTAAAAGAAATCAAATACTTATTAGCTCGACAACTATAATACACAATATTAGTACATTTTAAAAATTCTTCCTTGAATATATTTCTTTGTGAAATTTAATATTAAAAAGAGAGAGAGAGAGAGAGATCTACATTGATATATAAGAAATTCTGTATTGCTGATTTGAAACTTAAAAACTTAAATTAAATAGAATAAATAATAATGGAAAATATCATCCAAATTTATAAAGAAATTTATAAAATCATGTGAGAAGATTAAACAAATCTTTTCAAACAATAAATATAAATTTAATATTAGATGTATAATTAACTTTCATTGAATGTAATATTTATTTATTGACCATTGTTTTTAATTTAAATGTAATTTTATTATGCACTTGGAATAATAAATGTAAAAAGGATTTAATTATTTTTACGATTGAATATAGAGTTAAAAAATTTTATTTATATATTGTTATATGAGAAATTTATACCATCTGTTTGTAAATAATATATTAAATATTTATTGTAAATAAGTCATTTTGAAATGTATAAATATAAATATGTAATACACTCGAAACCTATTAAGACTTAAAATTCTGCATAATTTAATTTATGCAATATTTTTCACAATATTTATGTAATAATTTATATCTTTAATTAGTGTTTATATATGTCATGTATATAAAGTATGCTTTTCCAAAAATATCAGCTATTTTCAATTCTATTCTATTCTATTCTCTATTATATCTACTTTCCATTATATTCTAATGATCATTATTGTACTTTGTTATTATGTATATAACATAAAACATAAAATAAATGAAAATTTTTTTATTGTTATTTTTTCTATTCATTCATTTTTTTTATGAAAAATTTTTTAAAAATAACGTAATTTAATTTCTTCAAAATTTAATTTATAATTCAAAGAAATTATTTGAATAGAATGTGTAAACCACTTGTATTTTAATATAATTATTATTTGATTGACTGTTATTTTTTAAATATAAATTACCAATATTTATGTGATTTAGTAATCACAAATTTATTATAATTTAGATGTTGAAAGTATACTTTCCAATGTTCTTCTTAATTTCTTATAAATCTTATTAGAATAAACTATAGTTTTAAATTATTATTATTGTATCTAAATATAATAAAAATATTCTGGATATTATTAGGCAAATTTTAGAAAGTAATTTTTGATAACTCAAGTAATTTTTATAAAAAAAATTTTGTATTGTTACATATTCAACAATACAAATTCATACAACATTAATTATTATACCTTTAATCATGTTTATTATGTTTATTATATGAATAAACATTTGAAATAAATATATTTGAAATATTTAATTTTCAATAGTTGAATTCTGTTACACTTTGTAACAGATACAATCCGACATATATAAGATTTTCAATTATAAGAATTTAATTTCTTTTATATGATATTTATGCATACTTAAATTATGTAAAGTATACAAAATATGATTCAAAATCATAATCATTTTTTCTCTTAAATATTAAAACCGAACTTAAAAACATTTTAATCAACTTTCAAGTTATTTTATTTGTTGTTAACCGTTCATCATATTTAGATTTACAATGTATAGATTCTAGCTATCTACCGTAACTGGAATCGATTAAACGCATAACAAATTGAATATCCTAATGTAAGTTCAAATGTATTCACGAGAATGTATGAATGCTTCAATGCAAACATTTGCAAGTACTGTTAAATCTTTACCATTTATAAGTCACTTGTATTATTCATTATATTGAAAGATTAAGAAGAGCAAAATGGTATTGCCCGTATTGCCCATGTTAGTGTATTTTCTTTAGGAACCCTTGACTTCCTTTAATTTTTTATTCAAGGGTTTTCTATAAAAATTGATAACATTTTATACACATACAAAAATCATAATAATTTTGATATGCATATATATATATATATATATATACAGTAAATCATCTATACTTTGAAAATTTTCATTATAATTTATATCAAGTTATATAGTTAATGATATGTTATCATTTGATCTAAAGTTTCCAAGTAAAATTATTTAACTAATATATACAATGGTTAATATTATATTTTTTAGTTTTTATTATAGTTTTTACTATATTTGCAATCACTTTAAAACGAATTCAAGCATTTCAGTAAATTTTATGTAGCTTTATCGATAATTTTTAATACATTGTAACAAATATATTAATTCGATATTTTAATCAATACTTAATTTGTAATAGAAAAGTTTAGCTAAATATAAAAGCTCAAAATAACCTTTTCAATTCTTATAAAAAAGAATAATACTTCATAAATTGTATTATTAATTATTATAGTCATTTGTTGATAATTCGATAATCATTCGTACATTTTGAATTTCATAATTAATTTAGCTTAAGTAGTTTAATTTAGTATCTAATATTAGTAATTTAAATAAGCATTAAGTAAATTATTAAAAGTAAGTAAAATTAAGTAAAAGTAAAAATAAGAGTTATTTTATTATATTTAATTTAATCTTATACTAATCAATGGAAACTATTAAAAATATAAAATACCAAAAAAAAAAAAAAGAAACACGCACAAAACACGTATATGTATATGGATTTATATTACTTTAATTACTTTAAGTTTTCTCCATAAAATACTTATTATTTAGTATATTATAATTAAACAAATGATTGAACTTTAAAATGAATTAGAAATTAAATATTTGTGTTGGTGATAAATGTAAAGCTCCCTATAGATTACAATGTATTAATTCTAGTAAATCTATCTAATTCTAGTAATGTTAATTATAAAAAATCCAATATAATAATAATAATATTTGATCCGATATATGAAATTTTACAAAGCAATAAAATCTAAAATTTGAAAGTAAAAATATGATTTTAATTGATATAATATAATTCTGATCGTAATTAATGGAAAACCTAAGTAGTATCGGTACAATATGCTTTGACGTATGTCAGTCAATGAAAATGTACAAATGTGCGTATTAGAATTGAAATTATATTTAAATTTATAAAAGTAAATTATGATTCAACTCAATGTAATTTGAAAATACTAAATAGTTCAAAAGATATTTTTCTTTTATTAAATTAGTCTGTGATTTGTACTCAAATAACTTGAATCTTTAATCGCGCAACACGTGCCTAAATTTATCTCAATATCTTTTATATATATTTATTTATTGCGCACGTATTTATATTTAAAAGATATACACACAATTATATATTAAATGCGTATTGAATATATGTAATATATCAAAGATAATTGAATAATGTTGCTAGATTAATTGAAATATCTTATATATTTTTTAATAAATTTAATAACGTGTAGCATGAATAGAGAAACTTGAAAATTATTTTGTTAAGAAGCACACTGATGTTTATAATATAAAGAAATGTATGTAAGAGTTTCAATATTTATTACAAATATAAACAAAATTAAATTCTTTCAAAATTTTTGAAGAAAATACTTTGCTTTATATTGTACTTTAGAAGGGAAATTTAGAAAAGCAAATTAATTATACAAATAGTTATAATCAATGTATAAACGAATGGAAATTTATTGTAATATGTTATATGTATTTATATGTTATGATAATGCCTCTCAATGTATACCAATAACTATGTATTTCTAATTACAAATTCATTTATGTCAATAAAAAATGTACCCTTTTATTATTACAAAAATTAAGAACACGGAAATTAAAAAGACGGAATAACGCACAAACAGGGAAAATAAAATAAAGCAGAAAATAAGCGATTATCAACAATTATCAATAATTTCTTTTGTTGTAAGAGCGAAGGAGTGAAGAAAAAGTTGGTGAAAAGGTACTCACCGTTCAAAATCAGCTTCTTCTTTGAAATTCAGCCTACGTTTTATCCGTTAGCCCACAATGATCCCACGATCCTTATCAACAATTGCTATCACTTGTCTCTGTATTGATATTATTATTATTATTAGAATACGATCGAATAGAGAATGAGAGCCAAGCCAAGCTTATGAGTGTGAATAAGAGAGAAGCGGAAGAGAGGCGGCGAGTAAAGTGCTGGTGCACGATATAAAGTCACTGTGCTAGAAATAAAGCAAAGTGTGGCGACGCCGAAGCGGACCATCGTATATATACCGGCGAGCGAGTAAACGCGCACACAAATAAAGGACGGTGGGAGCAAGGGTGGGGGGGAGGGGGAGGGGGAGAAAAGGATGGTACTACAGGGATATTGGGAGTTGAAGGGATAAGGGTGAGAGTACAAGTGGATGTCAATCTATTTCTGTTTTACCTCTCGTGACTGTACAAATCTTACCTTCTTTTAACTCCTGCGCCTCTCTCTCTCCCATTGTTTCTCTTTACATTTCAATAAATTGGCAAAAAGCTCCGATATTATAAATAGACTGCCAAAGCAAATAATATGAAAATGTTGAGGATTAAAGGTATATATACTGCAAATACTTTAACAAGAGTATTCACACGACAAACATTTAATATATGCATACGACGATAAATATTCTGAAATAATAAAGCATCCACTAAATTTATACGAATATCAGGCTGTATTTTTCATTATGTCCTCACGATTTACACAGTCAAAACTCAAATAGTAAAATTCAAATAGTATTTTATTGTATATATGTATATATTTTTTTACATATATATATTTGAAACAACGTAAGTCTTTGCAATCAAATTTATCAGATATCCAATATCTGAATCGATCAGCCTTTATTTAAATGAAAATTTTTTCATATAATAGCCACGAATGATAAAAGTCTTAATTCATTTTATTGCATTTTTTTTTTTTGTTTAATAAATAATCGATTATGGATTCATTAACTTTTATATAGATCGAATATCCGAATTAACGGTATAAGAAGTTTAATTGAAGAAAATAATGAGCTTCTTTGTGATGGTGCGACGAAAATTTTACAAATATTTCAAATGATTGTTTCATAAATATTCTTACATAATTTATTGGCATATTATTTTTATTATTAAAGACTAGCAGTGCAGTATATCACTGGAAAGTCTGCCTACATAGTTTATCAGTTCGTTGATAGTCTTACTTGACCAAATAAAATTGTCCTTTTTTTGAAGAAAGCTCCTACTACTATTAAAATAGTATAAAATATATATGAAATATGACTTTAGGCTAAAGCAAATTTCTTATTGAGTACTCAGATGTCAAAAGACTCGTTTACAACTCGTTAATATTATATAATTCTTTGAAAATATTCGTTAAAAAATTATAAAAGTACTTTTATTTGAAGTACCTGTATTAATATGCAATATTGCGTAATTATAAAACACAACAATTTTTTATTTTCCAACAATTAAAAAAACTTTTAACATAAAATTTTTTAAATTACGTTATATTTCATGCCATTAATTTATAATAAATCTAGTTGACTTTACATATAATAATTTCGGCATTTTTAAAGAAATATGTACAATAAGTATTTTATAGATAGAGAAGAAATTTGTAAATAATTATATAAAAGTTATTCCACAAAGACAAGACTAAATATTGCATTTAATTTTTAAGAATGATATTTTATAAACGAGGGAATAAATTGGAGGACAACAACTGGAAATGATGTGCGTGTGTGTGTGGACATGTGCATATATATATATATATATATGCGTGTGTGTGTTTGTAATACAAATTTGTATTAGATTCTTCAAAAACGGGACATTTTTATTTTACAAAAAACAATTGGAATAGATTTCATTGACCTTGAATATAAAAGTAAATAAAATGTCGATTGATTCATAAGATTGCTTTGATTAAAATTATATTTTTAATTTGTTCACATTATTTATACTTGTTATATTTCTAAGTATAAATAGGGAAATAATTTTGATTGCCTTGTTCTACTTTCATGTAGTACCATAACGCGACACTCACATCAAAATTAATGAATCATTGCAGGGTAGATAAGATGTATATATGTATGTATATATATATATATATATATATATATTAAGACATATTTACGATTAATGACGGTGAGCAAGCTGACGAGGTAAAATAGCTCATTCACCTCCACAAAATCATATCCAAAGTCTAGTTAAAATATTAATGATTCAGAAGATTTAAACAAACTATTTCAATGTTCAATTCACCTTCCTGTAAAATCACACAGACAAGTGCCACACCCTGTCCCACATAATCAAATAATTACCATAGAAAAATTAGTATCAAATATTTTCACTTCTCCGTTCATTTTCAATTTATTGCCAGCAGTGTTGCGGGTACTTGTGCGTGTAGACAAAATAAAAACTATTCTCTTGAGTATAACCAATGTACAAATTATTATACTTTGCTTTCAGCCAAATTATCTTTTGATAGAACGTAAAATATTTTCTCTTAATTTTTAAGGAAAGTTATTCCATTATATTATAAATGTGGGTAAAAAAAGGAAATAATTATATTGCCTCGATTATTATTATAAGCTCCTTTTTCCTCATTCCCAAATTCAAAATATTAAAATATTTAAATGCCTTGTACTTGCATCTATGAAATAAATATACTGTCATTGTTATAAAATTAATTTTATATGTGATTGACTTTATAATAATTTTTCTGATTGGATGGAACAATATTTTGTTTACAATTATATTAGAAGGCAGAGCAAGTAGAATATGTGAAACTGAATTGTTTAACAATGCAAATGAATTTTTTTTTGTAATAAAGCTTCATTTTAAAAGGTGTCACGATGTAAAATTCAAACATATTAAAAATAACATAGGAATAGAATAGTTTAGAATGAAAATAATTTTAATCTACTAATAGTGTGCTTCAACAAAAGTACTTTATTAATATAATAAATCATTTGTTAAATATTTGTAGGAATGACTTGGATACGATTGGCACTACTAATTCAGTTTAAAAATCAATTATTGGAAGGAGTCTAACGTGCCGTGTATTAAGGTTTATAATTGCGACTCTTATTATTAAACTTGATTATTGAAAAAGACACGATTGAAACTTGGCGGGAAAGTGACTTGAAAAAATAGATTAACGCATATTGCTGGTCGAATATACATTTTATCGTGGTTTTTCATCAACGGTACAAGGAACATCGCTAATACTATATCGAGCAAAAGAAACACTATAAGATTCTCTTATCTCATGGTGTTGATTTACGCAGGTCGGTGCCAAAGTGATTCAAAATTCTGGGAGCGTAATGCGAAAAATTCTTGAGCATCGCCGACTCACTTGGGCCGGCCAAACGCATAAAAGTTACGAAGAAAACGTGTGCATCTCAATGGAACAATTTTCTGTAGACAAGTCTCACGCAAGGTAGAGCTATCTAAAAATAAAAGTTTTTTTAGCGCGTGTGTGTGTGCGCGTGTGTGTCTGTATAACATAAATTACCAAGTCATGTTATTAAGGTGTCATTGGAAGGAGAAAATCCAAGATCAAGATCTGTTCGAGAATATAAATTAGAATTATCCCGCGATGCAGTTTATCTATAATGTGCTGATTACGACAAATTCTGTATAAAGTAATTAATATAAAATGCCGCATTGGCCGTTAATGCGATTGCAGTATAAATACATCGAATTTCAATTAATGGGCAAAGTGGTTGCGCAACGCACATAAAATTATTCACTTTCAAGACTCACCAAAAGCGATTGTAATATATTATCCGCTTTCCCACTTCATTTTAAAATGTTTATTATCACATGCAAATACACACTCGCATCTACAAGTCGACGAGTGCAGTTGCCAATAATAATCACACACCCTTATTATCGCACCCTTATAATCGTCGAATTGAGGACGCGAGAAACAACGTAAAAAAAAAAACACCATCCCTTCTATTCGTAATAATTACATCGGCAGCCGTGTGTATTATTACATGAACGTATGAGAAAACGGCGTTACACGAGCTTGGATATAATACTCGATCGACCTTCGACTGTCGTGTCGAGGCTGAGGCTGACCATTTTCGGTCTCTAGGTTGCCACGGCACCAGCAATTGCAGCTCTCTCAACGATCCTGGCAATTTGATGGGAATTACATGGATTCACGATGACATGTAAGATTGTGCACTCGTAAGCTATAGTGAGGCCCCAGTCGTCCCCAATCCCACCTTATCCCACCTTATCCTGCCTTGTCCTGCCTTGTCCTGCGATTTCACCTGGATCAGCGATGCAGAACCCTCTCGCCACTCGCAAAACCAGCTGGATCCTTACAGCTGGATCAAAAGTTTTCTATTTAATGGAGTGCCAATTAATTTGCGATTAATTGCGATTGGTAGCAATAGCCCTACAAACGTATTACATCGAGATAAAATGCTAACAAATGCCTAAATCACAGTGAAATACGCAAATTCATGGAAAATCGTATATGATGATGTGAAATGATATGTACTATTGAAAATCTGCATGTAAATGCGTATGAAAATGTGCGGAGGGTAATTAGGTATTGGTATGGGGTGTTGTAAATGCATCGGTAAGTTATTGAATATTCGTAACGGAAAGACTGAAAATTAAAAATCTTCCGTTGAAAAGAATTTTTCAATTAGAATTTTTGAAATACCAGCGTGTATTACTATGTTTACAAACATTTTCCCTAGTTTTTAGGATATAAATCTTCTTTAGAAAAAAAAAAATGAATTCGCTATCGTAACTATTATGAGTTGTATCATTAAAAATCATTAATATATGTGCTTAATATTCGAAACAAACATTTTTTTAATTACTTTTTGACTTGTCAAAATTATTTATTTAAAGACGTTGTATATAGAAAAAATTATATAGAATTTATTTCCAGAGAATTCTCACAAACATATAAATAGACTTGACAATTAATGCATAATATATTTTTATATTCTCATATTATTTAAGAAAACTAAAATATTTATACAATTTCTCTTGTACATCTTTCTATTCTATAAGTCTTCTATATAATACTTGTAATTATATTAAAAAACCAACTTGACAGTTTGTTTTACAGATTGTTTAACATTTTACCGCCTTTAGTCAACATTTATTTCAATACGCAAAATTTCTATTGTATACGTGTGTATAGTCGATGTGGGTATGCGTGTAATTTATCTATTTGCGTGGATAATCACGTGATGATAGTAGTTTCACTAATACATTTTAAAACTGACATTAACATTCTTACAACAATTAAATAATATAGATTCGCATTAAATTTTCTTTGCATTTTCCAAATTTGAAGATAAAAGTATTTAAAAATAGATGTCTACTTTTATACGACGTTAAATAAAATTCTTTTTATTCTTTTTACATTAAGCAAACAGGTGTTTCTACTTAATTTTATCTTACTAATTGAGAAATATAAATAAACTTTAATGCAAATCTATTTTATGTAATTATTTAAGAGTGCCAATAAGTTACGTTTTAATGATAAGTATTAAAAGAGTAGGTATAACTTAATTTTTAGTATTATTTATATCATTTATTCGTTGAAAATAAGGAGAAGAAATTAGTTTAATGCACTACCTAAAATGCATGAATTTTTTTTATTCTTCATTTTGTAAAATTATTTTTATACATACCATTTAAATTAATATTAATTTTGGAAATAAAACGTTCCTTTCACCTCTTTTTATAATTTTACAATGAATTGTAGTTTGTATAATAACATTACATATTCATTGCCTAAAATATAAAATTATCTATTTCTTAAATATAATGTTAAATTTAGTAAAAAAAAAATAGCATTGCATTACTATTAACAGTATTACGATGAAATTGCCCTAACTAATGCAATGAAATTATCCATCTGTTGTTAAATTTTATTTAATGTTTATGTTTATTTTAAATTTATCATTTTTACAAAAATTATATTGCTTCGATCATTTTATTGATATTTTTTAACCTTTTAACCCAATAAAAAAAATTTTAACCCAAATATTTTTAAGTAATAAATCGATTTATGTTCCAAATAGTTATTTAAACAAAACTTTTACTCATCCTTATACATCTATATATACATACCACTTACTATTATTACTATTAATACTACAGACTTTAATATAATTATATGAACAAAGCCAGTCTAAGAATAATTGTTATATTGTTTAATAATATAATCTATTCATTGATTAATTGTACTATTAACAAGTGTGTAAGTACATATATTCTTATCAAATTAATACAATTTACATATTAGCATCAAGAATTATAATGAAATTTGTTTAATTTTCATAATGTTTGCATTTTTAATTTCAAGCTCCCGACAATTTACCCACCCGACATTTTTTGGGAGGCATAGAAGTTTCTTCTATTTTTCCTACAATACAATACAACGAACAGTTTCATCAAATAATTAGTTTATTTCAATGAAACGCATTATCATATAATAACTTATTTTATATAAAATTAACTTAGACGATCGTAAGATTGCTTCGCAATAATTTATTTCAAGGCATATCTACTATATATATATATCGACTAAAATGTTTGGATAAAATTTAAAATGCCACACCACTTCTTCAATCTTTTTCCATGTGTTACTCCTAATAAATGGATTTAAAAGCATCAATTAGCATTATTATTACTATATGTATGGAGTGAAGCTTTTTTTCATGCTACCCTGAATTATTATTTTTATGAAAAATTTCTTTCATTTTTTCCTGCGATATGCAAAACCCTAAAAAAGCTTTGAGAGAATTATGTAATAAGTACGTATGTATAGAAATGTTTCGAATATTAATTAAGTTAAAATGTATTCAAATTGGAGCAGTATTAATGGAAATTATAAATTTAATATTTCTTTAATTTTAAATATTTAATTAATCAATCAATATTTAAAAATTTTAAATCCAATATAACTTTTCAATTTGCACATAATTAATAGAAACTTCTATTTTTATACTGCAATTGATATTATATAATGTTATAAATTATATATATTTTACAATTAAAAGCGTTGATATATATATATATATATTAATACATCGTATACGATATATTTTAATATTAATAAATTTAGAAATTCATTTGTCATACTAACATTATCAACTAATTTAATTTTTTAACTAAATTACGAATTAATATCATTTTTAATACTTGGATTAATTCTTTATACAAATTTCATAAGCAAATTGATTTACTGGCCATCCGGAAAAGGATTTTAAACTATAGTTACTTTGTGCTTTGATACTGAAAATTTGATCATTCTAATATGGAGTTTTTTTTTCTTTCTTTTATTTTCAATGGTAATTTAGATTTTTCATCTTCGTTAATATTTAACGGTCTGATAATCCCTTTCCGCGAGCTTTTAAATGAATGTAGCATACGCCTTACATTTTCATTATGCACTGAAAGTTTGCTATAATGAGATACAGATTGGACAGTATTAACTCCAAAGAAAATCTAGAAATTGCATAAATTAAAGAAAACCCAAAAGTTTACCAAATCTAGAAATTTCAATGAACTGTTAATACGCCCTCAATGACAAAAATTAACACAAACAACGTTACCATATAATTTCATTCAAAACAATAAAGATATTTTTTTCAATAAAAATTTACTAATTTTTTTAAATTAAAAATATTTAACGATGAACGATAAATTAACAATACTTCCAATATTTCTTTTATAAACTTGTTATGTTTTGTGGTGTTATTCATTATACATAAAATTACACGACTGTTTGCTTGTACATTAAATTGTACAAATATATAAATTATATACATTAAATACATAATGTATTGTTGAATCTAATGGTCCAATAAAATAAAATGAATGCTTTTTGTATAAATTTTTATCAATTAAAACTATAATAGTCATATCTTTAATATCTATAAGTTATGAATTAATAGTTTATTTACATCTTAAACATATTTAATGAGTATTGATAATTTACTTTCTTACATTTGATAATTTTTCCAATTTCTACCATATAAATAATAATAATGAAAATAAAACCCGATATATTGTTTATTATAATTTATACTAAAAATATGATGTGTTCTTCAACAAATTTCAGTTACATAAAACCAAATGAAAAAAGTGCGTGTCACCATCTTACGTAAATAAAAGTCGTAACATCACGTTTCACGTGTAGCTGATGTATTATCCTATTTCACAAAATTATTTTTTAATTATAATATAAATCAACCTAATTTGAGCACAAGAATGTTAAATGGACTTGATTTTAACTCAATTCTATTTCCTTGATTTTTATTAAATTAGTTTTAATCGTGAAAGTTACTCAATCTTAAAAATAAATATTTCCGTATAAATGTATAATTTTTAGTTAGGAAATTCACCATACAAATGAAAAAGAAATAATATAAGTATATTATTTCTCATTGATAATGGAATATTTCAAAAACTTTACTTTTTTTTAATACATATACATATATATGTATGTATATATATGTATATATGTATATAAGATACATTCTCGGCCTTTTATTAGTATAAGTTTAAACACGTTGTAAGTTTATTGTATTTAAATTACAGAAGGTTATTTGATAAAAATAAAAATTCAGAAAAAATAAAATTCTGATTTTTTATATTTTTGATATATAATTTTAACAACTTAATAATGGAAATTTTATTCATCCTTTTGAATAAAATAGTAAAATAAAAAATCAGGAACATAAAGACCTACAATTATTAACGCAATTCCAATGCGCAATCATTTCCAATATTTTTTATTGATAAAATATAAAAAATATTAAAATTCCATAATATCATATTTATTTCTAAATTAAATTTATTCCGTCTATTTTTTTAATTAAGATCATTAAAAGTGGATCGAAATAAGAAATAATTAACAAAAGAAAAAATTACGTTTTAATTTGATTTTTACTTGCAATTGAAATTTTAGAACTATTTCGTTTTATCTATTAAACATTCCAGAAGCAAATAAGAATAAACTAATAAACTTTGAAAAAATGATTCTGAATATATTTCTTTAGAATTTTTAATATTTAACGATCATTAAATATTACATAAAACATAAAATTATAAATTGCATATTATTTTAATGCATCTATAAGATTTGTAATCACGAAAAATATAAATATATAGATATTTGTATTTTAAACTTCATAATATGATATAAAAATATCCTTTATTATGGAAATGTATAATATGATAGAAATATTTAATTTATTTATAAAATTTACTTTTATTCGACCATATAATTTTTTACATTTTTTTTAATATAAATATAAAAATTCTTACTTGAGGTAATTCTTTTGGCTTTTTAGTTTAAGATTGCCAGCTCTAACTGAGACTCAAACGAATGTATTATTTACCTATTTAAGTTTGTTTATAGTTTATTTTGGAACGAACTTTTGAAAGAAATGAATTTTTTTTGAAGCACGACATTAAATCGAGTAAATGAATAACAAAAGGAAATATCATCAAATCCTCTAATAATAATAATAATAATAATAATAATAATAATGATAATAATAATAGGGAGTATACTTGGAAATATAGGGAAATTTAATTAATGGTCGATTGACAAATCACTAATAGGAAGAGGAGCATGATGAATCACTCGAGACTACAGTAACAACTGGCTTATTAGGAATTGTTATGACAATGAATTAATTTTTGCTTTTCACATAGAATTCGTCTACTAATGATAAAATGGTAATATTGGCAAATAAATTCTACTTTTTAACTTGTTACAATAAAAGCCTGCAATACTAAGTACTTTTTATTACATATAGATAGATAGATATATAGCGAGAGAGAGAGAGAGAGAGAGAGAGAGATGAATATTTTATTTCAAACTAATCTAATAGATAATTACTTTAATAAAAGTAATATAATATTTTAAATTAAATTCAATTAAATAATTTATTTTCCATGTTTCTTAAAGTAACATAAAAAAATTTATAAAAAAACCAATATTTAAACTTAATCATTTATCATTAATATTTTATCATTATTTTACTTATTATGTTAATATAACAATTATTATTACAACCCTAGAGAATTTTGTTTACATATCAAAAATATTTTATAAATATTATCGAAAAGTTTTTATTGAATTTTATTGAATTTTAAGTTATTTAAAATTTTTTATATGCATATATGTGTATGTACGTATGTGTGCATCCCACGCGCGCGTATACTTACATGAAATTCATATGAATGATTTTTTATTGGAATGTTGATATAATATAAGAGATAGAACCATTTTTAATTTACAAAATATTCCGTAAAAATATTTTGTACAATATATTTTTAATATTGTGTGAATTTACTTTTTGTATTTTGATAAGAATTTTTAGGCAGTAATGCTTTCATAATTTTAATGTAACTAAAGAGATACAAAAGTTCTATAGGTTATTTTATCAAATAAATTATTATATTGCATGTAAGAATAACTATATAATAATTATTTTTTCCAATAAAGGGATCATATTTAATTTACGAAATAACAAGTAAGAAACTTTACTAAATAAACACCAACTTTCGTCAGGTAGAATCGGAGAATACTGTACACATCTTTTAAATATAAGTACCAAGTATTTTTCTTAACTTTCAATATAATTCAGAAGTTACATATTTATATATATATATACATACATATATATATACATATGTGTGTGTGTGTGTGTATATATATGTATATATATAATTTCACGGTTCCCTATCAAATTACTTAATAATTATACTCAAAACAGATTTGAATAATCTGTAATGTGCATACATTAAACACATTCACTAATGAAAACATTCACTAGTGAGTGATATTTTTTGTAATTAGTGTATAAGATTTATTATTTTTGTTTGTAGAATTTTTTAATCAAAGTTCAATAAATAAATATATTACTATTAATAGTTAAACTGATAATGTAAATACAAATAAATAAAACTAGAATATTTGTTAGTTAACTGTATAAACAGCAGAGAAAAGGACTAACGTAAATTATCACAAATATAAAAAAAAAAAGGAAGCGGACAAAAAATCAATATTAGCTTTCTTCCTTAACCTTCATTTTACCTATTTATTCTATACATTTTTATGATAATTGTGATATATTATAAAAAATAATCTGTCTGTCTGAACTATATATATGAAAATATAATCTGAATGATCAATAATATTGTTGAATATTCATGAACATTTATGTTTGATGAAAGAAAAATATATCCATTATCTATTGAAAATTTCAAATGTTATGGTGATGCATTGTTACTATTGTCACTTGTTTATATTAGTCTTCCTCGTCAGGTGAAATATCTCTAGATCCACTTATTCCATACTCTTCTTTTTCGTTTACTTTGTTTTTTCGAAGTGAAGAAAGAAATCAATAATATCGTAGTCAAACATTTCACTACATATTTGTTATATAAAAAATTCTACCATATCTGTTCAATCATACAACCCGATAAGCGTACTATTTATTTAAGTCAAATGCTATCTGAGGTGAAAAATTATAAATAAAACTCATAATTGTTACAAATCTTATAAATGACGAAATTTATTTAGAATTTTTCCATTTACTTACTCTATTTTATTAAAATATTAAGTAAAATTATTAACAAGTTATCCTAAATAAGTCGGTATTTAAATTATAAACAAATTTATAATAACAATTAAACGATACTATAAATTTTTATTATATAATTAATTTTATTAATATATTTAAAAGAAAAATTTTTTTTTTTATTCGTTACTTTTTTTATTTGTTGATAAAATTAAAAAATTATTTTATGTTTTTTATTTATATTTATTGATTTTAACATTTTAAAAGTAGCAATTCTTTATATTTACATTGAACAATAAGATTGTCAAATTGAAAAATAAATAGATAGACATAATAAAATAATTTCTAAATAACCTCAAAATTTATAAATAAATATTTAAAATAAAACATTATATCACAATATTTCGATGCATAAAAAAAGAAATAAACCAAAATAAATAACCATAATAATATTTATTTAATAATATTATAATTGTTATTAGATATTGTAATGAGAATTCTTAGTCATATATTTGTATTTTAAACATACATAAACGCATAAAAAGTAAGAAATTTTTTAATAAATAACAAACAATAACATAGTACATTAACCACTTTTCTAATACGATGAATCTCGCATTTAGACATTTTGAAGAATTATGGGAGACAAAAAATATTGTCTCAATCAAATATACATAGTTCGCCTCCCATCCACATAGTCATAATTCAAACTGATTTGCATTTTGATTTAGTATTCTCGGAAAAACATGAAAATTAATTAAATTGTCAAAGTTGAAAATAATCGCCATTATTTTTTGGATAAAAATCATACGTAGAATAATACAGGTCAAATTGATTTAATAATGGCTTTTTTCGAAAGCAGCATTTATATTTTTTCTATTTTATTGTTATTTATATTTTACACTTATTTTTCATGCTTGTACAGTAATATATTAACAAGATAATATTCATGAAAATAAAATTTTATTTTTTTCGATAAAACATTATCCATCCTGATGCATTATGGAATGGAAGTTCGATATAGTCTCCGTTTAATAAATTATTATGATTGTTGATCCTTGAGTCAATGTATTAAGTTTTACGAGAGACCAAGGGTACAACAAATCTATTCGAATTACGTATGTAATGACTATATAATATTTTAATCGAAAAATCTATTCATTTCTATTTGTTCGATTAATAATGGACGAGTTAAGAAAGCCAATTATTATTTCTTATTATTTCACTACCAAATGTATCGATTAGACTATCGTCAATGCTTCTATTAATATATAATAATATAATAATAATATTGCTTTTGGCCTGCTTTGCAGATTCTTCGTTAAAATGAATTTTTTTAAATAAATAAATGCCTCAAATATTTTGCAATTAAACGAATCAAAGACATTCGATATAAAATATTTTTGCTAAATACTTCGCTACACGTATCGGCTTAATTATTAAAAAACAAGCTTTAAATTAACTAATAATAAAAATATACAATCCACACACACATAGGTATTTATATGCATTATATATTACAAACGGTCTTACATTCAATTTACCTAATAATAAAATTCTCATCTTTTATAACGGTATTCATCGCGAAAGAATTATATTCTTACTTTATTTTAGATTGAAAAGAGAAAAGAGTCAAGGTTTGTAAAATGCAATTAAAAATCTTACGATCATAAGTCGCCATATCCGAAATTATATTATAAATATTCTAATTATAAATACTTTATTGTATATGATAAATAATTAATGATAGTACATTGTAAAATTTTAAGCAACTATTTTGTCTTTTAATTTTTTTCTTTTTTTTTTTTAATATATATTAGTGTCGTTTTACAAGTCTCTCTTCGAATAACAGTTTACTCGTGAAAATTACATAATAAGAGAAATAAATTCTTCATACCTGCAAGCTCTTTTTTTCTTTTTTAATTAAAACAATCGGTATAAATGTCAGCATTATACATTATCCTACATTGCATAGCTTCACACATTCTCAAACGAAGCGTACGAATTGGACGGTCGTACACAAGATAAAGATAACGCTAACATTGTATTTGCACATGTGAAGTTTAATTATCAAATGCAACATTAAAGTGAGATTGTAGTGAATAGATAAATGTAATTTTAAATAATATATATATATATATATATATATATATATGCGACACGAGTAGAGTATAGAGATAATAAGTGTTTACGTATAAAGGTGATTAATGTAAAAGATCTTACGGCAATTGTACGTTAACAATGACAAATTATTATTAGTGAAATTCATCGAAAGAGTCTTCTCCTAATAACATTAGACTTATTTTTACTTGTATGCTTCTGAAGTTAAAGCATGTAAAATTTTTCCATTCCTCTCAATCAGCATACGTGAAATGCGAATATGTATACAAGACGTAAGGCTCGCACCAAAAAGCTAAAAGGCACGATTTCGATACAATGTATTGACTATCTGCAAACTTTGTTTTACTTTACGTGATCGTACAATCGTCCTTTACGATAACAAGCTATTCGCTCACTCTCTATTCGCATCTTTTCGTTCGCGCCCACACACGCATACACACACGCACACGCACACCCACATCGATTGGCGCAAAGCGGCGTATTTTTCTTTGATTCGTTCAAAATGTCAACTCGCAATATCCTTCGATGCCTTATTTCTTGTATTAAATATCGATTACGTAATTTCAGATGAATGGATAAGTAAGATAATTTATTGAGTGGCAAAGAGAAATAAAGATTTAACGTTTCGTACAATTGGCTAATAATTCACGAACTATTGTGAATAATCTTGTTAATGTAAAGGTCGACTTTATTTCTTGAATTTTTAATTAGGTATGCCACGTGCTATATTAGCAAGTTATTTACTCGTTGTATCCTTTACTTATTAAAGTAAAATATTTGAAAATGACGCTAAATAATCTTTTTCTCTCTCTCTCTCTTTATTTCAATTTCCATTATTTAATGCCTTATTTTACAAATATTCCATTTCTACCTCCATTTATCTTTTATATAATGTCAAGGTAAGTAATAGTTATATAGTAGTTAATAAAATGTAGATACTCCGTGCAAGTATTGAATCATTCTTAACGAAGTGTCTAACATTCTGAAACGTCACATGCAAGTAATGTTTTGCCTGAGCGTAAAAGTTTGACCTTTCTTCTTTTAATTAAATCTTTAGATAAACGTGATACACATATCTCCGCCGAGTGAGAACAATTTAACTTCCAGTTATGTCTTTTTAACAAATAAAACCTTATCAAGCTCAATATAAAGTGTTAAGTTCATCTTAAACACATTGTTAATGTGAAATTGTTATGGATATCAGAGTACGTGTTCCCTAAATAATTATTCAATTATGTTTTATACAAATTTATGTCCTGGGAATTTCTAGCATAGTTTAAAAAGTAATTTAATATTTTGCAAATATTACTGCAGCTTAGTCGGTCATATGTTTTATATTAATTATTACGTAGCTTATATTTAGATGTATATTTAGTTGCATAATATAATGGAATTAGTATCAAGAACATTTCAGAATAATAATTTATATTCTTCAAATATCAAACTTACATTCTATCATGCAATACTTATCCTACCATATCTTTTATACGTTAAATTTTTAACTAAAATTCCAAATTAATACCAACAATTTACTTATCCATTGTGTCCTTTACTTATTAAACGCTTCTATCCGATTACACGTAAATTTTCTCATTAGTTTATTTTGTAATTTAAATCTTTACATCTCTTACAAACGAATATGGACCATAGAGAATCTTTTCGTCGTTTATTAACTATTTAGTAACTAGTTTATTATACACAATCTACATGTACACAATTTTTAACAAAGAATTTTTTGAATTTTCATTTATTTAAGCATTATATATTTATTATAATATTACAATGTGCATGACTAAGCGTCTTTAAAAGTGGTAAATTTTTAAATTTTATAAAACTGAAGTTTTGGCTAAATTATTTTTAATTACTATAGACGCCATTGCCTAATTATTATTTAGTCGCAATTAATTATTAAAATATATTTCTAAAACGCCAGACTAAATTTATATTCTCTGTTATAAATTAATATAACTGTTTAAGAAAGTATTACGAAGGATAAAACATACGATGAAGTTTTTAATTTTTTTAAATGCTTATTGTTCCGACTTATCCAACTGCAATATTCTGCTACGATAAACTAGGTATTTACTATACCGATAATCGATGGGTGCATGGTTCCAACCATACCTACATAGAATAAAAAAGAGAAACTGCATTTTATTTTTGTCATGTACACTTGGCTAAGCTCTATTGTTTCTGGAGTTTATTTGTCTCTTATGGTATAAAAGCGGAATCTCAATACTACGCTTATTTATTAAGTATTTTCAAACATAAATATGATGTTTCATAGCCTTATGATTTGTGAAAAGTTAGTAAAACACGGAATAGTTATTTACGGCACCGATATTACCTTTCGAGTAGATTTGGTGGAGCTCATGCGGCAGAAAATACAACTAAAACTATTCTTCATTGTTGACAAGAAAATGTTTTTCAATTAACGCTTTTTGAAAGAGTCTTTTAATTTTTCCAAGTACCCCTCTAGACTTTCTTTAAGAATTCTTAGAAAATCGAAAAATGTCTGTCTTCACACTTTTAATACTTTATAAAGATTTTATTATATATATATATATAAGGATTTATGAAATATTAATTCTTCTGTGATTTTAACTTTCCAATATCCATCTTTAGCTTTAATACTGTAAAATATTTTTTATTCCCTAATTGATGGGTATAATCTACTGATTAATACATAATAGTCTGAAGAATTACATAAATTAAACAGAAAAATTATGTTAATTCCATATTGATAACACTGAACATTTGAAATGTTTAAAATTTTTTAATAAAAATTTAAATATATAAATTAAGTAATAAAATGCTGTTAACACCACCAATGTACAAAAATCCTTATATTATTAGCCACCCATTTTGTCAAATGGATTTTCGAAATTTGAAAAACATGAATTGCACGTTAATTATCAAAAATCTATTCGGTAGACACTAAAGGGTGAAAATAAGATATATAGATATAATAAATGGAAAATTGGAGAAAAGTGTTCTTGTAATCTTAACAAATCTGCTAAATCTACCAACATAAATTAAAAACAATTTTTTGTGTTGTAAAATAGTTTTCTTTTATTAAGTCATACAATTTTTAAATTATATTGAATATTAATATTTTATAGTAATAAAAATTATATTATATATTTTTGAAATTACTGTAGTGTTTTTGTTTTTATTGTAAAATAGAAACAAAGAATGTGAACAATTTCTTATATCTTCTCATTAATAATTATAAATAAATCATAAATATTAATTTACAATATAGCCTGGTTGGAAAGTTAATCTAATATAAAAATTTATAATATAATTATATATTTAAAATTATGATTGACAAAATTTACAAACGCTATCATTTATTTATGGTAGATTTGTTTCAATTGTATTATTCTCTTAAGAAAAAGAATATATATATATATATATATATATATATATATATATATATATATATATAAAATGGCAGTGGAAAAAAATTACGATGTAAGTGTTCATAGTATATTTATTATCAATCATAATAAAAAGTATTATTTATAAAACATTTTTTTGATAAAAAATTTTTTTCCTGTTTAAAATGTATATAAATAAAAATCCATTTAATTAATTAAATGATAGTATTTTTAAGAAGCTTTATCGGTAATAAAATTATTAAAATAATAAATAACGGAGGTGTCACTTTTTTTATAGATCAAGATTCTATCTTGATACTATATTTTTCAACTTTATCATAAAAATATTACCATTGTATCAGATAATATAATTATCTTTCGTATTTTTATTTTCTTGATGTGCTGTATTTGTATAGTCAATCAACCGAAAATTAATACTGGAAGTCGAAGATATTAAAAAGAGCACAGCATCAAAAAAAGACTAGTAAATATAATAAAACCTATATATATATATAAAATAATGTTAACTGATATTTGAATGATACTATACAATTACGCACAAATTAGCAATGTTTTGGAACTTATGATCTTATTATTTAATACATCTATTCACAGGATTTGTTTGTATTTCTACCCTGAAATACTGTTGATTCACTTGACATTCCTAGAAGTTAAAAAATACTAATTAATACAAATTAAAACAAATATTTTACAATAAAAGTAACATTACTCGACGACAACAAAAACAGTAACTTATATTTTTTATATTCAAATTATTAATACAGTAATGATTTTTTTTTAAATTAAAATAAACTCTAATTCACGAACATTTTGCATTTGAATAATAATAATTATATATTAATAAAATTCTTCTTCAGAATCACTTTCACTAACTACATCATATAAATCA
This sequence comes from Ceratosolen corneri, assembly GCA_030522565.1. Classification (NCBI taxonomy): domain Eukaryota; kingdom Metazoa; phylum Arthropoda; class Insecta; order Hymenoptera; family Agaonidae; genus Ceratosolen; species Ceratosolen corneri. The sequence goes on along the minus strand of JAPYYT010000815.1, from coordinate 8,295 downwards.
ATAAAAGCTGGTTCTACGTACACAATACGTAAAGTATTTGTAAAGCCAGAACCTTGCTTCCAGCCAGTAACAACTACAACCGAATCTCCAGTTTGTATAAAACCACGACTTTTCCCAAAGTTGAGACCATATTGGACACGAATGTCAACGTCCTTCAGCCAGTCTGACACTGGTGCTTCTATAAATTGAAATATATTAGTTGGATAATTGAGCGAAAATTTAATTAAAATTCAATTTTAATTTTGCGAAAAAAAATCAATTTTATAATTATGTAATAATAGTCGTTGTTTTTTTTGTAAACTAATGATATCTAAACGTTAAAACACACTGATTTTCATTTCATATATCATTTGTAAAAAAAATTTTTCCTTTTAGCATAATTGTACTTATTTTTACACATTACAATCAATTGTTTTAAGTAATTCAATTGCTGCAGTATTAAAATTTAGTTATGTACGTTGTACGAAAATCTTGAATATTGACCTGTGTAATGAAGAGGAAGGATTCCTCTATAAAGATGCGCTTGCCGAGCTACTTGATGGAACCTTGTAACAGCAATAATTGGGCATCGAGGTCTGTACTTGGAAATTAGATGCGCAGATCGTCCAGAAGTAGTAATGACAATGATTGCGCTAGCAAGACATTTTGCAGCTGCTTCGACAGATGCAATAGCAACTGCATGAGTCGCGTCGATCGGTGGTACAGCCTTGCTTGACAGATCGGCAAAGAGTTGGTTTTGCCAAATCACTGCTTCAGCTTCCTTGCAAATATTCGCCATTGTTCGCACACATTCCAGAGGATAGTCTCCTTTTGCAGTTTCACCTAAAATCGTTATAATATGCCAATTGAAAAAATTATTGCACATCTCGCGCATACGAATAAGAGAGGTAACGCTAATATATATTTCGATCGGTCCTTTACCTGACAGCATGACACAGTCGGCTCCATCCAAAACGGCATTAGCTACATCAGAGGATTCAGCTCGTGTTGCGCGAGGTTTCTTAACCATGGACTCGAGCATTTGAGTGGCGCAAATAACTGGTTTTCCAACCTTGTTACACCGACTGATCATACACTTTTGGGCAAGGAATACTTTTTCTGGTGGAATTTCGATCCCAAGATCACCACGGGCAACCATAATACCATCGGAGGCTTCAATAATTTCATCGAGATTGATCATGCCTTGTTGATTTTCAATCTTAGAAATTATCTTAATGTTTTTTCCCTTCTCGCCAAGGATCGAGCGGATATCGGATAAGGCGTTGGCATTTCGAATAAACGAAGCGAATATTATGTCCACTTTCTGATCAACGCCAAACTGTAAATCAGATTTATCTTTCACCGAGACGGCTGGCAAATCGACTGGGACTCCCGGCAGATTGACACCCTTACGAGAGCCAAGTTGACCGCCGTTCTCGACAGTCGTTACAACACAGTTAGGTTCTGTAATATACAAATGCACGGTTTACGAAAATAATTCGAATATGCTTCGAACTTATTATTCAAATTAAACGAAAAAATGTATTTCAATTGAGCACAAATACAATCACTTATAATTTATAAGCCGAATAATAAATTTCAATAAGCATCATTAAAATGCAATTATTATTGCTTAGTTGATGTTAGTTTGCATAAGTTTCTTTTCATAACCGATCGATAAATGCTTATCTTAATAATTTGATCGACCATTATAAGCATTTTATAAGGATATACGTGAAATTCTAACCAATATATCTATAAAATTATGAAAAAAAAAATCAATATCTATCATTGAAAGACAAAAATGTTCAACAATTACCTAAATTTGTTACAACATAATACGAATACTTACTAATCTCCGATACAATCAGTGATATCAAGCCATCATCGACGTATACTCTATTTCCAACTTTCAAAACGTTCGTGATATTTTCATAATCGACGAAGACGCAAGTACCGTCGCCTTTTTCAGCATAAACTTTATCAGACGACAACTTGAAAGTTTGACCCTTCTTGAGTTCTACTTCTGCGGAGCCTCCCTAAAAGAAATTTTCATCGATTAAATTATTAAAGCGATCGCTTAATCTGTTAGTAAATGAAATGTGTTATATTACTTAATTAACTAATTTATTATATATTTTAATATCATAAGAATTTTGTTTTGCAGTTTGAAAACCGATTGCTTTTCCATTCTGAATAAATTTTTATTATCGAAGGTACACAAAGTTTTCTAATCCTATAAAAAATACAAAATAAAAATATTAGATTTTTCATCTTTTATGAAAATGTTAAATTTCATTCAATTTAATTTAAAAAGAATTAATTAACATTCTTACGTTGAAAACAAATCGTGCGATTCATATACGAAATTTGTTCATGTCAGAATTAAAATATTAATAAAATATTAATAAAATTACATTTATATTATTTATCGTATCATAAGTTTGATTTAAAAAAAATCCTCCATTACACCAAACATTACTCTTATAATCGTTATTACAAATAATAAACTTTATTAAGCATGAACTTATAGAATTCAGGAGGGTAAACGGGACGGTAATAAGCATTGGAAAATATTCAAGTCCAATAATAAAAATGAAATTACCCCCTCGAGTAAGCCAGTTCTGATTTCCGGACCTTTGGTGTCCAATGCAATAGCGACGGGCACGCTGTGGCCATTCTTCTCGCTAAGATTTTTTTGGGCCTGACGAACATTGGCAATAGTTTCGGCATGATATTCGTGCGATCCATGACTAAAATTCATGCGAGCAATATTCATACCAGTCTCGATCATCTTCTCCAGCATCTCCACGGATCGCGAGGCCGGTCCAATGGTGCAAATTATTCCCGACAGCCGGGTGAAGGAAGTGTGGGATTCGATGTCTAAAGCGCACATATGGTCAAGGTGACTCTGGACATCCATGCCCACAAAGCTCGGCTTAGAAGCCATCTATAGATCATATGCAATAGGAGAAAAATTAATGGTCACCCGAGGCATATAAAATTCCAATATATATATATATATAGATATATATATATAGAGAGAGAGAAAACATGTTTCAAGTATTATTAAAGGATTAAAACCAATGTTCTATTATACAAATCATATTATAAAGTACTATTATGAATATGTAGGTTTTATTTATCAGAAACTGAAATTATTCTTTGATCAAATGTATTTTCAGTATTCACGTATAGTTGGACAGTTAATTCATTCAAGTTACTCCAATGTAACACTATAAAAAGCAACAACATTTTAATTTCATATACATATATATATATCACCGATAATACATTTTTAGTTAAATTTTTATTTCAAATGATAAAGAATAAATGATTTGAATGTTTCTAAATTCTGCTCAATCGACTTCCTTTTGTTAACTAGAATAGATAATCGCAGATAAGAATATCAACCTTGAATTTGTAAGCTGCGTTATAAATATTCATAAAAAAGCCTTATATCGCTCTTCGATATTGTGCAGTAATTATTATTTTTTTTTTCTATTTAATCATAATAAGTATTTATGAGAAAATATTAATTTAAAAAAAAAAAAAGAACAATATTTACATAAGGAGAAAAACTTTTAAATTAACATCATACGCTTAGAAATATAAAGATTATAATTTATAATTCGTATCTTTCTTTTATTTCGTTTTGTATATTTTTATTAAATTGTGCAACATGCTATGCAGTAAAGCAATCTAAAGGTATTTGGCTTATAACGTGTATAATTGTCATTAACATACATAACTATCGTTAAATTTGTGATGTATATGCTTCATGATTATTCGAAAACATAAAATATTCAAAGTTTTGCTTAAAAAAGTTACTTTATTACGCTTATCTTGTCATTGTAATAGAGCAGTTTCATTTCCTGGAATTTACGTCAAGTATCTGTATTCTTCTTAAAATGCACAAAATTGATTCGTGATATATAACAAAAAAAATTTTTTATTTTAAAAGCTGATATATATACATTATTATATCTAAAACATCACATAATTCAAACGATAGATTTATTATGAAATGAAATATAAATTTTGAATAATAAAAGCATAACAACAATTTTACAAATGTCTTCATTATAGATCCGTATTTTAATGAAATTTCGATAATTTTTTTTGTAATAAATTATTTACGATGTAAAATAAAATGTCATCCTCATATTTATGTAATATTACAAAATTATAAACAAATTGCAAATTATTAATATTAATCGAGCATGCACCACTTGAATAAACACTACACTTACATATTGGTAAACACTTAACAATAATTCATTATAAAGAAACACATTTAGCAAGGGCGTGCATTAATAAAAGCATAAAAATACATGCATTAATAATAAGGTAAAATAAAATAAAAGATACAGTATGTTAAGTGCAAGAGTTCCACAATATATTAAATAATATGATATAAAATATACGATAAAGTAATAAAATAAAATATTTACATGTGAGAATTAATTTCGAGTAATTAAATTTCTAAATAAAGAGACTAGGAGGTGAAATTATTATAAACGATGACATATTTATATCAGACATAATCATTATAATTATCATGTACACATAATTTTAATTGGGAAAGGCCGAGCCCTCCCAAGTATTTGTTAACTATTAGAACTTTAATCAAGAATAAGAATAAATAATTTTAATTTCTCTATTACCAATTTATCTGCAATATTGTAAATCAATTTTGACGTTATCTGCAATATTGTAAATCAATTTACGTTCATAAGATGGAATTTAATTAAAAAATATTTACAATATCTACAATGCGATTTATCGCATGCATATCAACATATAACGTGTCTATATAATAAAAATATTTTCATTCGTGAAAAATCTATCGTTGCGTTTTTAAAGATACAATTCGAATAAATAATAAAATAACCATGAAAAGTAGTAAATATTTTTAATCTAAAATCTTTAGTTTTAAATTGAATATGCGTGGGCCAACTTCTGCATGATACACTTTTAGTGCGAGCCTCTGGCATGAACTAAACAGCACATGTCGCTTTGAAAGTCTCGTCTCTCCTCATGTCGAATTGCAGTATAAAAATAAGCTATTTACAGCAAGTAGTTTGGATTTTAATATTAATGTCATAATGTATGAAATATTGTAGTAAAAAGAAAAACTAAGAAATATACGATTGACTCGATGTTTTATTAAGCATAATTACAATTGCAATCAAATAAGAACCATCAAAAGTATATAAACATTATTGATACGAAATCTTGCATAAAACTTGTTTGCATAGAGACAATAAAATAAAATACACGTTTACATTGTTAATCAGTTAACAGTCAAGAGTTCAACAAAACTCTTCTTTATGTGAAGGAACAAATTCATTTTCAACAAATTCATTGCATGACCTACGAAATTGCTAAGTCCACGCCAAACTTTAATGACAAATGAAGAATAATCCATACATTTTTGATGAAGCTGTAAAAAAATAAAGAGTTACTCCGTAAGAAAACAAGCTAAAAGCACAATCTAATGTATACGTCAACGCGTGTGTGTGTGTGTGTGTGTGTGTATACCTCAGACAAAATACGGTGTCGAAACGAGAAATAGTTTCATAAAATATAAAAATCATAGCAAACTTAAAATCACCGTTATCTAACAGTGCAAATAATCAATAACAATGCGTAAATAATCAAGCCTCTAACTAAAAAAAATATGTTGGATCTTTATACACATACAAAAACATACAATTAGTTACGTAACAAGGTAAGTAGAAAAAAAAAGGGGCAAAATTATAAGAGAAAACAATTATAAACAACAAAAAGAGAAAATTAATCAAATAATGTTGCTTCTATGGCGAATTCTTGCTGGTTACATTTTATATTTTCTATCTACCTTATCATCTGCGGTTATCCAGACCATTTTGGTGGGCTGTACAAATAAAGGGGAAACACGAATTAGTGACTTCTGTTTCTCCAACGTATTGTGTTGACAGGATGAAAGCCGGCGAGCGAATTGCGATCGGTAACTATTGTTATACAACATACAATGAATAAACAAAAAGCGCATTTGGTTGCCGGCTTCCGGATTAAAGACAAAAGATGGTGTTCCTCGCTTTAAGGAAGATGGGCTTTCTCTTTGTCATTTCCCTTACCGAACCTTTCTCACTCTCACTCTCACTCTCTCACTCTCTCACTCGCTCTCTCTCACTCTCACTCACTCTCACTCGCTCTCTCATGCGCGCGAACATGCAACGTAAATACAAAATTCACTTTGTCCGACTATTTAGGGCTATCTATTACATTTTCCTTCTCTTATAAAATAAGTGTATATAGTACCTACCCAGCTCACTATTTTGATATTAATTTTTTTTATTTTATTTATATTTTACGAAAAGTCAAATATTCTTGCAAGCTTCCGTTTTATCGGTGTTTACACAAAAACTAATCATATGCTATTTCTTCGTCAATAAAGTAAAACATAAAAACATTATACTATATTATATACATCTATCTCACAATTTTAGTGATATAGAGATGCCACACACTAATAATATTAATACGCTGAACAAGATATATAAATATATATATATATATATATTCATACATAAAAGTATCTCTACCTTTTATTTATATAGTATAATAATTAAAATATACGTATATTTGTAATATGCGAATAATGGTGCAATAAATTATATTTAATTATGTAAATAGAAATTTAATAATGAATATAGAAATCATAACTTTAATGTATCTTAACATGGTATTTCAGAAAGTCATAAGGAAAATAAATTTATAGATTTACTAACAATTTGTTTTAATTAAATAAAAAATTAAACAGTAAGCATTATATAACTTTTATGGTAAATTAAACGAATAATATAATATAATGTAAGCTATTTCATATTGGAATGATATGAGAATAAATGAAAAATTATTCTTTATAAATAATATAAAAGATGCATTCAAGTAATGAGTAATTAAAGTTCTAATTTCTATAATCAGATTCAAGATATATTTTCACAATTTATTGGAAAATATACGTTGACAAAATTGTAAAGATTAGTTTAGACTATATCTTCGGGCAATACAAGCTACTATTATATACAAATATATTAATATCTGTAAACATGATTTTTCAAGAACAAAATTTTATGTAATAAAAAATATCTGTACAATTTTGTAATTAAATAATTAATGGTTACAAAAAATAATTATATATATATATATATTTTTTTGTATTCGGGATTCAATATTCTCTCTTGTTTGAATATCATTTGTGAATATTTTTTTTGTGATTGCTTAGGAATATAATTGTAATATATATATCATGTACATCTTCTCTTCGCTAATGACTTTGTAACGGATTTTATATTGGCATTGTAATAGTATTATATTATATTATATATTACATTATATTATTATTATTATTATTATTATTATTATTATTATTATTATTTTATATTGGGTATTTCCCGGACAACGCCTCGAAAGTTCGTCAATTGCCAATATGACCATCACGTGTCTTGCAATACGAGCCGAATAAAATCAGCAGACAAAACATTCGATGAAGCCCCGCGCAGTTACCAAAGGTCGTGCAATTTTCATAATATATAAGATTCATATTTGAAAAGTTTAAACAACTGCAACAACACAACCACCACTAGGCCCCCACCCCTTTCGTGGGAAGTTGACATTATTTATCAAGGGCTCGATGACACCAGAAAATCACTTATCACCCAATTAACATAATTTCCCACTCTTGAAAGAAAGCCAAAATGATCAGCCCCTACTCAAGAAGCGGAGTGAAGAAATTAAAACTAAACAGCACGTGCACTGCGCCTCATAAATCTCAAAGACATCAAAGTCTCTCTAAAATAGTTTCTACTAAAATGGTCTTACAAACACAGAGTGTCTGAATCAACAGTGATCGTTGTCTTCACTAGAAGATTCAACCCGACACTGAACGCAAATCTGCACAAAGTCAAACTGCATTCAAAGCCAGCGCCTGTTTTCTTTCCTCCTGGACGGAACTCCCAGGAGGAGCCCAGCTGGACCATCGCATCATTAGACAAGTAACAATACGTATTTCCTCCGTCTTTACTACCTCCGACGGAATGCCATGTAACCATCAAAGACACTTAACTTCCTTCGGCAAGATGCCGTTGATCGAGATAAACAATCGTCTTCGGCCATAAGCCGAACGAACTGTAAGACCACGCAGCCACGCGTTTAAAACAATCGAACAAATAATCATTCGGCCAGACGCCGTCATTTTAGAAATAAACAATTTATTAAACTGAAAATACTAATCAAAGTATTCAATTTACGCCTAAGTATTGTGATTGC
>JAPYYT010000814.1:0-37427 GCA_030522565.1 Ceratosolen corneri | reverse complement strand
GAGAGAGAGAGCGCGGCAGAGTGAGCAAAGGAGAGAGCGTCAGGTGGCTTTAGGTCGAGTAGGGGAAAAACGGGAGACCCGGGCAGTGCAAGCCGGGCAGCACGCCCGTTCACATTATCTTTCGTGTTTTACGCATTTCTCGTTTCGCTTCTACGCGTAAAATTAAATGCTTTAATTACCATTGTTGCTGCCATTTTTATTATTGTCGTTATTGTTAATTGCCATTATTCTTATGATTATATTAGTAGTTGCTTTGCACTTACCGAATTTATTAGCGGGTGCTGTGAATACTGTATGATGAAAGAGAGAGAGAGAGAGAGAGCGGGAGATGATTTATGTTAGTGTAATGCATAATATGTCAGGGTAAGAAAAAATATAAAAGGCAAGTGGCGGAGGGTGAGCGAAAAGAGAGAGAGAGAGAGAGAGAGAGAGAAGGGTGGAAAGACTACGAAGGACTACAAAGCTTAAATCTTTGAAGCGCTCTCGAAGGATCCTCTTTCTCGTCAAAGTAACAGGTTGGTGATTTAGCTATATGTGCTACTAAAATACTTTATTAGTTTATAATACGAGGGTTAATTAAAAAATCATGGCTGTTTTACAAATAGATTCGTACAAATCGTTTTTATAAAAACGCAATAGTTGATATTACTTGTAGATTGGACGTCGTTATAACTATTTTTCACCGTCCACAATGCGTGAAATTAATTTTGAAATTTATTTTTATATATTTGATACTTCAAACTAAGAATATGATTTGTATAATCTCGAAAAATATATCTTAAATATTATAATTTAACATTTAAGATTTATATGATTATTGTGTGCAAGAAATTCATGTATAGAAATATAACATTAAGCCTCTTAATATTATTTTGAAATCTGCATATATAATGGAATATATATTCTTCGAAGAGAAATGCTGTATGTGTGAAAAAAGACGTAATGAGAAATTAAAATTTCACTTGTACTTTTTCTTACAATTCCTTTGCTTGATTAGCTTTCCAAAATTGATGAAGATGCCGTGGTCCAGACAATTTAATCATCATCACATTCCCACGATTGTCCTCATCTTAAACTAATTATTTTCATTATTTATTGATATTAGATATTATGAAGCTTTAAGAGTACCAATTTATTTTTTGTGTATTATTTAAAAATGGAGTATAAATTTTTTCCTCAATTAGAAACAAAAAATTGACAATTTATATATAAAAACGTATTTTTGATAAGAGCGTTGATTTTTTAATATTTATGGATTTCAATGTAATTTATATACATTAAATACGTCGTAGGAATAATGTAGGTCGAGTATAAACCTGTTGAAATTTCTATGCATTTGTTTGTTTTTGATTACTAAGTAGATTTTGATTCTTGTGGTCGTCTTTTATCGAATATTAAATACCGAATCTAATTATCAAATATATACATATATATACATATACATATATATTACTATTGAAATATGTAATATTATAATCTGAATAAACAATTTTTTCAGAAATATTCTTAAAACAATTAATCAAATGTGTTTTATAATTTTATAGAAAAAAAAACCATTTAAATATTCAATTTAAACGTAAATTTTTTTTTTAAATTAACGGAATTAACGTCGAATATATCAATGACATTAATTTCCATATCATTACTGTTTTGCTATCTTTAACATTAGTATAATATTTCTGAATATTCGAAATGCAAATTACCTTTCAGAAAGTGGCTGATCAACTGAATTAGAATAGAACATGAAAATTTCAACTTATTTTTGAAAACAAATTTTTAATGCTTTTACTATCATTCTAGAATGTATGAAATAATAAAAAAATAATGTCACAGTTAGTGTTCATAATTTTTTAATTTCCAAATAACACGAAACATTAAAATTGATGGCAATTATTAAGCGGATATATTTATAATTTCAGTTCAATCGAATACTTTAAGTTACGATAATATCAAACCAAGTACGCTCAATATTTATAATAAAATTTTTTAATCAAATGTCTTTAATTGTAGTTTATGCAAAATTATACATTTTCATGCAATCAAATAATTAAAAAAATGTTTCTTAAATTTTTCACACTTGATAATTATGTATTTGATAATAATAATACATCGTTCTTAAAATTTTCAGCCTAAAATGCGAAAAATGAAATAACATTTGAAAAGCATGATTTTTAAAAGCAATAGAATTATCGTCAATATATTTCATTCGAAAGGTGCCCTTATGAAAATTTTAATTCTTTAACGTATAAAATTTAAACCTGATATACGGATTATCAGGCAATTTTAATTTAATATGTGATTATTATAAGTGTACAAATCTTTTTCTTTTTATATCGTTTATCTATAGTCTTTTATTCTTACCTCAGATACAACTAAATTTTATGTTACTATAAGTTACCAGTTTTTCGTTTTCACTAAAGTATGCAAGTGCTTATATATATATATCCAAGTACTACAATTACAGTATAATAAAATTAGCTGTGATTATGGAAAAAGATGATGAGTATTTTGAGTGCCCACTCGTATAAAGTAATTTTAATTTTTTTAAACGTATTTATCCAAAAATGATTATTATCTTTAGGTGAAAAATTGATAACATATGATGTTGGTATTTATGAGTAAATACAAGTTATAAATATTTCATATATGTAATTCGATTTTTAATTGAACTATTGCATAAATTATTCGTATATATTAGAAACTAATATAATCTATGTTAATAAGTATATTTTGCTATTACGCTAATAAATTTGCGTACACGTAGTTTATTTGCATAGCTGTTATAATGATTGATAATATATATTGATTTGATTATGAAAACAGAGGAGTTATTTAATTTAATATCTTTTAAAATTTTGAAAGCAGAATTATGTGACGTTTGATGGTCTTTAACATAGTTTTCTTTGTTTAGAAAATCTACCAACATCATGACCACATACTTGCTCACTAATAAACTTAAAAGTCGGCTTATATCTAAAGAGCTTGAGTATCTGTTTTCGCTTAAGTTATTCAATATCGATTGCAATATCAGTTGCAATATTAGTTGTAAAATTTTGTGATATAATACGGTAAAGTGACTCAGCTCCGTCGTATCTTTCTATCAAAACATTATTTTCACTAGTTACTCGATTAAATTTTAGTAAAAATAATCTCGCAGCTAAAAAAGAACACACTTGTGCTTAAATCACTGTCATTTTATGCTCACACGATATGTTAGATCGTTGCTTTCTCTATATGTAATTAATAACAGAGATTAAGAAATTAAGAGAAAAAATAAAGTCAATAAATATATATAATTAACGACATTGTACGTCGAACACATGACCAGCTCCCTTCGAAGAGTAAATGAAAGAATGAAAAAATTACGATAAAATTTATTGAATGCAAGTAACGAAATATAAACTTGATAAAAATTTCCTATGTAACGTTAATTTTTGTAATTCAATTAACTAATACGATGTTACGCTGCGTAATGCAATATCCTTTAGTATTCAAGGAATCTACAAAGATACGATAAAATGTATTTAATTACAGAAATTACGCGTAACTTTCGAATATATTAGGAAATCTTTGTACTGTAAATATCTTCGGGAAATACTCAGTATTGCAAAAATATAAAGAAGGGAAGAAATTGCAAATGATTAAATTCTAGTCTAAAGCTATAAATGGCTTATCGGTATTGAGTTGCATTGATTAAACATGAAAGTTCATTAAAGAACGTACATTTCGAGTAAAAAATTTTAATTTTTCTTAAAGATATATCGAGAATTATTATAATATATTATAAAGATTACAAATAATGTTTCTCGGCCAAGTACTGCTTAGATAAGTAAAATTAAATTTGTATGCGACAATACTCACCCGTGTTTTCACTTTACTTTATCGAGTGAAAATATAAACGACAGTCTTTATTAATTGAATTGAATATCTGTTTGTTGATTTTCATTACAAGATTATATAGTATAATGATGTGGGACTTGAGTAATAACTTTGAGTATGAACTTAGATTACCATGTGGGAACTTTTATATCACCAATACATTGGTCCACAAGTCCACGGACCAAGAAATTCACGCAAAATTCATTGTCGAGGAGTAGAGATGATCGATAAGAGTATAGGGAACTTAAAATCCTACATTCCAGTGTTTCCAATAAAATAAATAATTAAAATTTTATTCCAACTGACAAAATTTTTAGCGAAAATGTAACCAACAAAAGAAGTGAAACGAGAAATAATACAAGACTATAGTGATTTTATAATTGAGATTAAATATTAATTAAATAAGAATTAATTTCTCTAGTTTATTGTTTAATCTTAAAATGGAATTTTATAATATCATGTGGTATAAATTCTATCAATTAGTTCCAATTTCAATGTATTGAGCCCACGACAAGTATTACAGAATAAAAATAATTTATTTACAGAAGAAAAATAATTATATTACACTAATGAAAATGTATTCGATATAATGTTATTGTGTATTAAATGATGTAATATCTTTTGACTGATACTTAATTTGACGATAAGTCAATATGTTGAAGGTAATTCCCATGTGTACTTAGTTTTTGTTTATTACACGTATTGCGTAGCGCAGAAAAATATTATTTATTGCAAATTCTGATTACGTAGTTATTAACTGAATTTATTAATATAGTCAGTGTTTCAATATCCATTGTAATTATACAGGATATTGTAATTTATCCAGAAACTTAAGATTACAAATTTTTGAAACTTTTTTTTGAAAAATATGATGAATTTGTTACTCATAAATTTCATAAAATATTATTCCTAATAAAGCTTTGCGAATGGTCTTCTATAAACAGATTTTAATAATTTTCTGATAATCAAGTGGCCCGAAATACTTTAAGATTTTACTTCCGAATATTTCATTCTTAATTCTCCAAATGCATATATCCGATGTATTAAAAACTTATTAAATTTATCGCGTTCATTTTACATTTATTATCAGAATTTCCTTTCGGATAATCTTCCATACCTGTTGAACATAAAACAAAAAAAAAATTATAGATAATTTCATTAAGTGTATCCTGTTATTCAGATTATTTGTACAGTACGGATTTTATTATTCATTTATATTTTGGACTTTTGTTTTTGTAAAAGTTAGCCAGTACTATTTTGTATTTAATATGTAAATTTTCAACGCTAGTTTACATCAACACACATCTAATAGTGATCTAATAAGGATTTTATATTAAAAAAATGTTTATTAATACTCGAGTATCTTAACTCGGTTTGTTTTTCGTAATTTTCTAGTTGCTTGAAAGAGCAAAACCTCTCGATCTAATGAAGTATTTATAAATTTTTTCAAACGCTTATCCTTACAAGTGCAAAGTAGAATTTATTTTTCGTTAATTACATTTGCTATAAAGAAACTATCGTTAAAAGATATATCTGTGATTAATAATAATATTAATTGTATTATAATAATATAATAATATTTGATAGTAATTGATAATATTTCTAATGTTATTTTTATGATTATTATAATAGTTATTATCGTTATTAAGTGCAGGATAACGAATATTCCACATTTTCGACGATATTTTAATTATTATTTACAGTTTACATATAAACAGCCTGATCTCGTTTAAATTACGCATTTATTCAGAATGTTAGATAACATAGAAATTTAGATACCGATTTTATAATATTTTGCATAATTAATTATATATAATTATTTTACGAAATTGTATATCGCCATCAATATTTTTTATTAACGAAACATGCTACCCGTAATATTTGTCCTACTTTTCTTTAATGTAATGCATATAATACAAATAATGAATTAAAATTTATGATATTCTTTACTTGGGGGATATTATTTATTCGATTGAATTAAGCTAAATTACTAAAAGTTTAATAAAAAGTACTTTATGAAAATTGCAGTTATCTATAATAATTTGCTTATATATCAAATAACATTAGCATGTTTTAGCATGATAAATCACTAAGTAAGGAATAAAGTTTAATGCTTTTCTTAAGCTCGAAAATACATACATGCCGATGCATATCATCGCTTGTGCGTTAATTGAAATGAATAAGAATAGGATGAAAGCTATAAGTTCGCTTAAATAATTTAGCCGGGAGAATGCTGTAACAATTTTTCTTTAATTAACATCTAATCGGTAATTGCGCGAGAGAGGGAGAGAGAGAGAGAGAGAGAGAGAGGGAGAGAGAGGAAAATAAGAGTTCTGTAATAGTCGTGCTGTAGTTATGTAAATATTCCACTACATAAATCCTCCCTTTTTTATATAAATCATTCCACTTTGCTGGAAATTTACTGGAGTTGTCGGTTATTAGTTGCCTTACGGATTAGCATTATGAGCGCCCAAGACAGAGCCAAGAGCACACACGTTTATGTATAATTGTTCTCACTCTAACTGGGGTGACCGTGACAGGGTCACCTGTTGACCTACTTTTGGCCCCTCCCACGTGATCTAGAACGCCCCGAGATGGGACAACGACAACGCTTCAGACTCGCCAATACGCAGGCATTTTTTTCCCCCCTCCTCCTCCTCCTTCTTCCCCTTTTATATTAAATTCATCTCTCGGGGAATTGAATTCGCCAATAAAAGTTCTATTACTTTTGTTTATAATATTTCATGAGTTATGTTCGATTGCTCGCCTTGTTGTTATTTTTATTTGGAGTGTAAGTGCATTAAAGCAAATTAATGCCTTTCATTCAATGAATGCTTAAAGGATAAAGAATTTCATGGAAGCTAACAAATGTGCCCAACCAATTTATGGCATTTGTTGTTCCTTTAATCATTTTTACAACTATTTTTAATTGCTAGGTATTAAGTCGGATGATGGATGATTGAAGCGAAAGTACATGGAAGTACAAGTACGTAGTGAAATGTATATAGCAAGAGCGTAAAAATATAAAATTGTAATCAATATACAAATTGAAATTACATTGCGTATAAAATGTGCATAATAGTTCATACGTAGAGATATGTAAGCGAACATGAATCGGAAAATAATCAAACGTTTCTACGCACCCAGTAAATATTTTTTAATTGCTGTTTTATTAATAATTATTTTTCCATAATTATTATTTCAATTGATAGTAATTTTTATTAATTGCAATGAGAATAAGTTTTAGTAATATATTCTCTTTGATGATCGTGCAAAATTTTTAAATCCGATAAATTAGTCTAATCACTTCAAGAACTAAGGGCAAGGATTTCGGTTCTTTTTATTTTACGTCACTTATGATTAATGATTATTCTGAACAAAAAATAACTATGCAAACACTTCGCATCAAACGGACTTTTTTCATGACAAATAAACTCACAATTATTTATTTGTATTTGTTGCAAACTTACAATAATGTCTTACACGTGAAAATTGTTTCGATTAATTTATGAGCAAATTTTAATTTATAATAAATTCTACATTCGCGATTGCTTTTATTAATTAATGATTTTTCTAATTTTAAAACTTATATTTATAAAAGAAATATATACAAATATAAATACTTAAAAATATCTTAAATTTTATGTTTAGTTTTATTTCATTTTAAAACATTCGTGTTAAAAAACATCATTTTTTATATTTATTATACGCATTTCCTTAAGCATATCGTAAAGAAAATAATATATATATATAAATAATATTTTCAAAGAAAAATGAAGGAGAAATATACTTATTCTTATGTAGCATTAAATAATGATATTTTTTTATACATTTTTATAAGTATGTTAAATAATATTATTATGTTATAGTTTATGATTTCAAATCAAATTTGCATTAGAAATTTAATGATTAATTTCAATATTTTAAGTTTATGTAGAAACTAATATTTACAATTAACTAGTTTAAGCAACTCCAAATACATTGATTTTGTGTTAATATTATTTTAATATTATAAAAAAATTTACATTTAAGTTTAAGTTTTAAATCTTCCAATAAATTTAATTATAATTTCTCTAATATATATAAATGAATTTTTTACTTCATTTCAATAGCAATTTCATGAAGTGTGTCTTCCCATTGTCGATAAAAATTTCAACTTTCGTTTATCGAAATAGAATAATGATCATTTCTAATTTTCTTGACACCATAACATTTTTAAAAAAAATTGTAAGTAACTTTAACCCGATTTTCGAATAGTTTATAATAAAAAATGGCAGTCCACAATGATTTTAATAAAAGGATTTAATTTAACATGTTGTATTTATATATATAGAGAAATAGTTATTTTACCGCTATTTGCCAACAATTTGTTTCCAATTAGGTCAGATAATAAAACAGAAATTGATCCTTCTATAAATTTCCATAAAGTACGGAATTAAATTGCCCAAAGTAAAATTTTATAATACAATTTGGCTTTAAGCGAAACAAGCTGTAATAATGATCATTAAAATTAAAAGATAAATAAATAAATGAATTTTTAATTACTGTTCATATTATTTCATTGGACTCTAAGTAGAATTAAAGTAAATTGTAATTTAAAAACGTTAGCGGTGATAACTTTTGAAAATTAGCGAAACTTCTAACTGGGTCATGAGGTAGTATTTTCTTATAATTTACACATTTAATCATTTATTATTATTTATAATTTTCCTGACTCTGTGTATCGCTATTTTTTAAATAATTTATTGGTTCGATATATATTGCATTAAAAAGAATTTTTGTTTCTAAATATATGCATGTTAATAATATTCTAAAAGTATTATGATATATTTGATAGATTTTGTTGAATTATTTAATCATTAAATATCACAAATTCAATGAAATTAATAACATTGAAGCCATTAAATTATTAGAAAATTTGATTGATCGGTAATGTAAGTTCATCCAATGGAAAAACGACATAATGCGAAACAATTTCATCTCACTCACCTGCATATAGTTGATCTTTTATACAATTAATTTGGAAGATTGACCTTTTTGAGGTTCACCACTAGTCGTGTATGAGTTATTTGAAATTACAACCGTGGAAATACCTGTTGAAATGCCTTAGAGTCCATTATGCATTGCTTTACTTGTAATGCTTGAAGTATATTCAACAATACGGGGAATAAAAAGCGTGACATACGACGTCACGTAGACAAGCTTCTATTTATTTATTTATTAGTTATTTTCATTAAAGTTCCGAAATACATTTGAAAATTCTTTTTCTCGATTTACTCACTTAAAATGGATGTTCACAAAGGTTTTAGAGTACATAGTTATTGAATAAATAAATAAAAATAATGGAAATTATTTTATGACATTATAAAACTAAATATGTTTAGAGATTATATTTTTTGTGCAATTGATACGAGAAAATTATATCTGCTTTCTCCATTTACAATACCTGATTATAAATTCATAGTTATAAATTGGTTTTGAGAACAAATATATAAAACAAAAGCATTTCAATATATATATATATACAGAAAACCACTGTTCTAAATTATTGTACACACTTTTCTTTCGAAAGTACTACGTAGAAGTACGTAGAAAAAAGTAGAACTTTTTTCTGTAATATGTTTCAAGTAAGGAACTTCTTAGTATTTATTCCTACTAAATATAAAAATAATAATCAATCAATTAAATAAATAATTGCACGGTAGAGTTTCGAATAAAAACTACTTAATTCTTAAATATAAAATATTATTCATTGTTATTACATTATGATAGAAGATTATAACAATGAATGTACATTGGTAATTCAAAGTTTCTTCTATTCGATTTTCAATTCGACATATCAAGTAATTTGAAGACTTTATTTACATTAGAAAGTATGTAAATAAGAACTAACACTTTAATTAAAAATGATTTATAATATAATATTATCACAAATTGGTAAATTTAATAAATGACTTTTTTAAGAATCTTCTTAATAATCAAAATGTATTTACCCATATAATTTATTGTTTTTTTCTACTATCGAAATGTACATAAATGAGAGATATTTTAATTATACAGGTTGATTATGGACTTTGCATAAATTAAATTTAATGTATTCATTTAATGCATTTAGATACGAAACAGAGATAAATTATCTATTATTCTATATAGGACGAAATAAATAGAATATTTCTATTACTAAAATTCGAAATTAATAAAGTCTAAGCATAGTATATTGAGAGCAAACATTGTTTTATATCGAATATCGTGTTTATAAGATTCTAAATATAATTAAATATCTACAGTTGAAACCATTCAATTAAATTTATATTATTAATTAATAATATTTAAACTTGAAATTTAATTCGAGAATACATCGGAATGCTTTAACATTTAAAAAAAATTTAATGTTTTTTGCTTAAGAACGAAAGTAAAAAACAGTCCATAACAAAAGGATTCATATACAATAATAGAATAATTTTTTTTTATTTTAAATTTTAGATATATTTTTGTCTTAAATTTGTTAAAATAAGATATAAATTTCTTTACAAAACGACACCATTTTTAGTTAAAAAAAATTGTACTTTTAACATAATTACATTTATTTCATAATATAATAGCGAATATCGCTTAAAAGCATATATTAATATGTAAATAAAATTATGTAAAAAATTATATATTCTTACATTATATTCTCTTTATTTAAATTTATACAATTTATGTTGTATAATATATCTGAGCTATATTTCTAATTAATTCACTTTTTCCATTTTTCATTTTATATGAATTTATGAACTATGTAAGATGTTAAGTAAAACAAATTGATACTGAACTATAAAATTTAAAAAAAATCTATTACACGTGCAAGAATTTATTTTGACGAAAAATGTGAGCAATTAAAAATATATTACAATCATGTAACGATATAGTTTATTAATTTGGATCGAAATATCGAGATAGTTTACGGATTCTCCAAAGATATTTTTAAATCAACAATATATTTGGTTTGAATAAGGTTTATAAATAATAAAATTTTATTTCGATGCGTACACTTTTAATACTTAAGCTTGGAACATTCTAATTAATATTATTACAAATGATTTTTCCTTTAAAATGAAAATTCAAAATTAAAATTAAAATAGAAAATTAATATATGGAGCGTTTAATTAAAGACATATTTTCAATTTATTTTTAAATATCAGGATTGTAATAAAAAGAATTACCTATTTGTATTATTTGGAACCGAAGAACAGAATATCCTTTGAATTATTCTAAAGTAAGTTATTTTTTATTTACCACCATGAAATCATTATAAAAATATATTCTTCGTCAAGTATTTATTATTTAAACTTGTAGGA
This sequence comes from Ceratosolen corneri, assembly GCA_030522565.1. Lineage (NCBI taxonomy): Eukaryota > Metazoa > Arthropoda > Insecta > Hymenoptera > Agaonidae > Ceratosolen > Ceratosolen corneri. The sequence continues at coordinate 26,208 of JAPYYT010000814.1, read as the reverse complement.
ATTCGTTATACAATAGTTACTTTATACCACTTATGTAAAGAAGTATACAAGGAAGTTTGAAATTTAAAATTTCTAAATATTCAGAATGAAAATATTCTTCCGTAATAAATAAAAAAAAATTTTTTTCTAAGGTATTTATTACTAAGGTTTACTAAGGTAATTATTACATTTCATTTGAATATTATCATTATTTTTAAGAAGCATTGTAAGAGCGACTTGATGCACAATAAAAAGCACTATAAAATTTTATATTAAATAGAAACTTATTGTATCTTTCAAAATATTTAAAATTTATCCTTAAAAATAGATTTTAAGTATAAATTTACAAAAGAAAAAATTTGAAAATATACTTTCTATAAAAGAACAGACATATTAAGTGCATAAATAAATAGAAAATTATAAATAATTCTTTTTTTTCATAAATTGATCAGAATTATGATAGCATGTACTTATTTTAATGATTATTCACCAAAATCTTTAAGAAGCGTCGATATCCAAATTTATGATTGTTTATAATTTAAAATTTTTTAATTTTTTCTCAATTTCATTATAAATATTTTATATCATATAAATATTATTTAAATATGTTCCATTCGTTAAAACATGTTGTTAAAACTATCAGTTAACTTATTATAGAATTTTATGTTCAAATATATAAATTGTACATTTTTTTAATTGGGCGATAATCATATTTCTTCGTTCAGTTGTACATTTTTTCCGAAGTATTTGATTATAATATAATTCTATGTTAACTGAAATAACTTAAATGCATTACTTAAACGAATTGTATTATTTAGATATCAAAATATTGTCCCAATATTCTAATAATATTTTCAGCATAAAGACTACATTATTTGGCAGATTATTGAAAGTTTTTGTTAATATATAAAAAACTACTGTTAATCCCCTTATGCATCGAAACTTTGTTTTTAAATTATGAATTTATAGAATCTATGTGATTAAAATTTGAATATATATTTAAAGAAATTCTTTCATAGCATTTCCGATTATAGTAGAATAACATTTTCAAACATTTATTTAACTATTCTAGTCAAAAATTCTAGGTTCTGAACTCGTAAGTTACCAATATCGATAAATCAATTAAGGATTAGCCTAATCAAAATGGTCTCATTTCACAGTGGGATTGTATATAAAATTAGATGTCCTGGTTTGCCGTACTAATATTACACTACATATATATATATGTATATATATATAGCAATATAAGGCAGAGTAAATTAATTTGTCAAAAATATTGCGAACATTAGTAATGGCCAACGACAATTCAATATATGTGTAAATACGTGATATTAGTTTGTCGTTGGTGTGGAAAGTCTGTGAACGAGAAGGCGTAGGGTAGAACTCATACCGATAGAAAGTGAACTCAGATTTGTTTTCACGATCAATAGCTACAGGTGGCAGCCAATGTCTAGCCAGCGCCACCACTACATCCCCAAGATTATAATAATGTTGAATGATTTTAATTCCTATTTTCAGCTTATGAATTTCCAAATAATGTAGGCTGTGATTAAAAAATTTTTTCTTTTAATATCTGCATTTCTTTCCATATAGAATATAGATGAGATCTAGGATTTTAAAAGAAAAAGTTATTGTGGCGTGGCAGAGAATAAAATAAGCTTCTTTATATGTATTTTTTAGTAATTAGTTGACTTGTATGGTATTATGTTAAAATGATTATATTTGTATCTTGGGTCTATTACATTATATATTATCGTCATAGAACTAAATTACGAGTTAAACATTTAGAGCCAAGTGCAATACTTTAAAAGATTATACATATTTTAATATTCTAGTTATGTAATATACAGTTGCTGATTTATCCACGTTAAAAATACTAATGATTCAACATAATTTAAGCGCATTGTTTAAATTTATTGTCAATATTTAATACCTTTCTGCAGCATAATTTATTATGTGCAATGTTATTATTTATTTCAGTCTGTTCATGCATGCAAAAACTTAATAATTTTATAAGTTACTTGTTAAAACATATTCTGTATTATTAAAATAGACTATATTACGCGAAGCTAAAGTGATTGAAACATTTACGGGATATAAATAATAGTAAAGTTTATTAAATTTATATGTTCATAATTATATAGTTATATGTTGTTGATTTGTTAATATTTTATATAACAGTTTACATTGACAGAGTACATATACAGAGTATGTATTGATTATTTTGACTATTTGAAAGCACACGTAGATTAAATTTAATAGTTATATACATCCACTTAAATGAAAGACTATTACATATAATACTAAAAGACTTAATGTACCATCAAGATGATACTACTATGGTTTATAAATCTGCTTAACCATCATCGCTATTCTTTTATTCCTATAATTAGAATTTAACTTATCTTCTAAGAGTAAATATTAATTAGGAGTAAAATAAAACTACGAAAGATTATCTTACTTGGATATTAATTGAATACAAAATAACTTTTTAAATTTGATGGATTAAAATATTTAAAATGTATTCGTATAACACACATAAATATAAATAGTAATCTAATTTTATTATAAATTCTGAGATTCATGAAAAAAATAATTATTCCAATGAAAACAATCTCAATGTTTACAATTACCATGCTGTATTAAAGGATTACTGGATTTGTAAAACACGAAAAATCTATAAATTAGTTGACAATTTAAAAAAATTTCATATTTTTTAATTAAACATTTGTAAAAAGCATATGAATATTGTAAACAAGCACATGAATAAATTTCATAAATATAATTTCAGAAATATTTTATAATTTTGGATATTTGTTTATTTTTAATTTTATAAAATTATAACATATTTTACTACAATAGTGATGTATTTTCTTCGCGGTATTTTAAAAAGAATTTTAATAATTCATTTAGCAACAAATTAATGTAACAATAGTGATAAAATTTTATTTGATGTTCTCTCATTTTTCTTAATTTTTAATGAAAACGCGTGTGTGGTATATATTATTTTATCTCCTTAAATTTATTAAATACATTTAGCATTGATAAATTTATTTCAACATAAACTCAACAAAAAAGAAGTGATTTTATATATAAGACTATACATTACTATTCGTTTTAATTAAATTTTTTACAATTTTTAACCTGTGATTTTATTTTCATATTAGATTAGTTAAATCATAAATACATTTTTTATTTGTTTTTAAACTTATATATACTTTAATAGTAATTCCTATCTCTACAGATAATAAACAACTTAAAACAAATATTTCGTACTCAACTGGAAAAAAATTATTATATATATGTAATGAAAATAGTATGTCTATATTATTTTCAATTTTTCTACTTCATATTTATACTTCAATAGTAATATCTTCTTCCCATTATATCCAGGAAAAATTATTGCTTTACTAAAATTAATTTTAATTAGAAATAAGTGGATTTAAAAAAATATCTCATATCATTATCATTTAAATATTAAGCATTTTGAATACATGAGATGATTTAAAAATATTCCAGAAACTACAAACAATTATAACTAATTGAAACATTTACTATTTGTCAATAGTTGTAATAGTTGTCAAATTATTATAATAATGTTAAAATTATATTAAATATAGTTATCCATAGTTATTATAATTTGTTATCAGAATTTCTTAATATTTATATTCTATCGAAACTAATAACAACTAACAGCTTCTATCCATTTTTTATAAACTTAATCCAAAAAGTCATTTATATGGAATTTATCGTAAAATTTCGAACAATAATATTTAAAAGTTTCTATCTTATAACATAGTGTAATAAATGATAGCACTTATTGTTTATACGTAAATAACTATATAGAATTGATTTCTGAAATTTTATATTAAAATTTTGATAAATTGTCCTTATTTGCTTTTATTTAGGTAGAAAAACTTGTTCGTTTTAAGCTTATTCATGTAATTTTTTATATAAATTTAATGAATAATATGGTACAAAAATAGTAATAACGAAATTCCATTGTTATATAATAATCAGTAAACAATAAAATTGAACGTATACTTCTTAAATTTCAAAATGATTAATTTCTTTCAACACAATCACTTAATTTTTTCATAGTACAATGAAATCAGTATAGACAATCAACCATAATCTAATATTTCTAATGTTATAAATAAATTGTTTTATATCAGTAACTCAATCATAAACAATATAGATTCGAGTAAATTTCATGAATATTCTTTCGCTATTAACTGTAGTAAATATCATTCCACAATTGAATCTTATGAATTAATTCAATTATTCAACATTCAAACAATACTCTAATGACTAGTCTAACTTTGATGACTAATGGAAGAATAATTTATTTCGCGAATTTTTAGTATTTTCTAAATTGTATTTATAATAAAACTTCTGAGGTTACTTATTTATATTGAATTTAAAAGTTTTTATAATTGATAAAATTTGAACTTTTTTTTTCACCAATCAACCTTCTAATAGCGTGTTTTTATTTGAAATTTTTATTCTAACTGTTGTATTACTTTAATTACTTGTTACTTAAAATCTTAAATCATTCTAAGTTTTCTTTATCAAATGCTATATAGTTATACTAAAATTATTGAATTGCATTATCTTAAATATGGATAGTGAACCTTATTACTAAACTTCAATTCGTTTCACTATGATTTCACTTTAATTATTTTAACATTTTAAAGTATCAAATCGTAATTACATATAATTAGAAACGTATATTGGTGTCGGTAAGTGACTCAATAATAATATTTACAACTGAATTCAGTATCAAAGTAAAACTATTCATTGTATTTTTAGTTTACCTATTTGATAATAGTGGTACAATCCATATTTTGCATAATTAGTTGATCAATGCTATTAATTATATCACATTAAGGTATATTATAATATTACGCTAAAACTATATTAAGTTATATAGAATGAAATACATTTCTAACTTCTTTCACATCCACTACTTATTTCTCAGGAAATATGATATATATATATAGACTCGTAATTTTACTTTATAAATTATTTTTTACTATCCTTATATTTTATAGTCATTCCTTGTTTATTAATCATACATCAAATTTTTTATTTATTTTTGTTTAAAATTTTTTAACATAAATAAAAATTGTTATTATCATCATATTCACGAAACCTTAACCATTTCATATGTACGTAGTATTAACAGGCGTAATCCTCCTTATTACTTGTAATTCTTCTCTTTATATACAACAGAATATATCTAGTGTGCTTTTAATCACCTCTATAAAAAAAAAATCTATTGTTCTTTCCATTCACATCTATAGAATTTCTAATAATGATCCGTCTTCTACCGAACGCTATGTGCGATATAAATTTTTGCATTCAGTTTTAAATTAATAGTTAATGGTGCAATAATTAAAAGCAATTAGTACAAAGTTTACAAGTAAATAATAGCATAGAAGTATTTAAAGCATACAATTACGTTTTATGAAATGAAATAAGCATTACGCGCGTATGGGCCACTGTAATTTTAAACATAATCTATACTCCCTAAACAAGTTGATTTACTATTTTTATTATTTAATTCTGTTTCAATTACTCGCATGCAAAATACAAAACTCAATGTACAACTGAAAAGAAATTTTAATTACAATGAATTTTCATTTATTTCCAGAGAACAATCAACGAGCTTTTTGGCCGATACCTGAGTTATCCGTTTTCGCAACATTGAAAATTACATGAAACAATAAAACAATACGCATAGGGCAAGGACAGATTATAAGGGAAAAATCCAAGCCATGAAGACGAATTAAACAATAAAAACATAAATTTGCTTATCATAGGCATGCTGCTGTCCTCCAACTGCTTGGCTCACAAGCCAAGCAACATTAGTTCCTTATTATTCCACAACGTAAAAAAAAACGACTGCACACCCCGACCTTCGTGGACTGCAGATGCCATGTGAGCTTTAAATAAGAAGCGAACAAATTACCAATTGTTGGCACTCTCTTAAGCCATAGGCAATAGTGTACAACGAGAGTATTTGTAAAAAGACTGCACAAATTGGCAAGGAATTTAACATAAAGCCACCATTATGCTGCCTACCAACGTCATGTCCTTCGTTAAGAAGGTACGTTCAATTATTACTATTGTTATTGATTTTATAAGGGTTTTATATGGGCTGTAAATATTTATATTTGCGTGTTAGCGGAACTGTAATTGAAATAAGAAATAACGCGATTTAATGTCATTAAATGTTTTAATGAATGAGAACATGCTCGAATAGCCCAGATTATATTGAATTTCCTCTTAAGACTTGGAATATTATTTATTCCAATTAATTATTATCGTATAAATATATTTCGATAATTAGCATATAGTAGATACGATGATCGATGCATCTACTTATAAAATTAGTGAAATGTGGAGTAATTATGGAGGCAATCGCTTATATTCCAATCGATTATATTTTTGTATTTTATATACTGAAGTATAATAAATCTTAGAATCTTGAATTGTTAAAGATTTTGTAAATTCTCATTAATAATTGTTATTCATATTAATAAAAAGATCGGCAATAATATTAAAAAGATGATAGATAGATTACGATAATATTTTTAGTAAACTTCGTATAGAAATTAAGCTGCAGCTTAAATTTGATTTCTATTATAAATATTTAATTCCAATGAATATTAATCTCTACGCGTGTAGTTTGATAAATCTAAATATTATAATGATGTAATGTAATAACCAATTTAACCTAACTAATACAATAATTATAAAATATGTTAAAAAAGAAAGTTTTCCAAGTAAATGATCCTATTTGAAAAATGCAACGTCTTTTTATAATTTAAACAAATCAAATGCCTTAATATAAATGATTTTATCGACGCGTTTTGTGTACTAAATAAAATTACATCAAGCTGCTATAATTGTGGATAACTAATTTTTTAGTAAACAAAATTTAGCGTTAATCTAGACTATCTAAATACCTTGCATTTTAGTCGCCGTAGTAGTTTCTGACGTAGTAGTAAATGACGAAAAATTGGATATAAAAATTGTAAATTGTCAATCCTTAATGTCTAGAGTGGATTGTATTGTGAAGTTGCTAGATAAAAGTTAGATGAGAATAAGGCTTAGAGGGTTATCATTACATGAACCATAAAATGAATTGCGCGTGATATCCTGGGTACACGCGCGCACCAGAAATTGCATCGTTTTGCCCTTGTGCTGCTGACGTCTTGACCCTGACCGAAGATGTATTCAGCAAAGAAACTTCTTTATTTTTTGTGTATTTTCATCTTCCTATACTTGCTTTTCCTTTATTTCGCTTTTCTCCCCGACTTGCCTCCTCCAATTTCTAATGGACCGTACTTTTCGATTTACTCGATACATACGCTCTAACTACGAAGCTTATATCTTCTATTAAATAACAAATTAACTTTACAGTTTAATAAAGCTTATCTGTCTCAGTATTTATAACTATACTTTTATGTACAAACTGCAATATCTTAATAATATTGTATGAAATATATTGATTTTATTATGCGTGTACACATGACTGTTATTAAACTACATATATATGTAGATATAAGTACTATACTATATATATATATATTTATATAAACTCCAAGTAAAGTAAAATTACTCAAAAACTGTACGTAATGATATTTTTTAAATTTTATGAAATTGTATTATCAAAATATAATTATGGAATTTTATTCAGTTTTGAATTACGAGGTTAAAAAAAAAGTTAAACTAAAATTATTTAAAAACTTTAAACAATCAATTGAATTTAGTTTAAATACAGAAATTATAAAGTTAGTAAAAGATTAAATCTCAATTTTACAGCTTTAAAATAATTTACATAAGAAAAGTATATTATTTGTCACTGATTTAAGAGTAATCAAAATTTTTTACTAAATATTCTACAATATCTTCTTATTTTTTTTTAGAAATATTTGACAAACAACAGGTGTACTAATTTAAATATATTATTTTTGTAGGTTACATTATATCATGAGAATATACTTTATATTATAATTATACGTCAATTAAAGTGCTTTCTAGGCAGCGAGTGGCAACTCAAGAATAGAAATGGCTACTTTAAATTTCCATTTTGGTTTTCATTTTGGTGCAGAGCAGAATCAATTTCGTTCTATAGTCCTTGATTGGTTGATTCTCATTTCCTTATCTGTTCTTTCTTGTATACTATCCTCCTTTAGTTTAACTGTCATTGAATTCGTAAAAGATTATATTAACTATACATTCGATCATTTATGACAATATTAAATGAAATATTACGATAAATATATACACTACAATAATAATATATAAGTAGCGATTATATTGTATAATCATTCCGCTAATTAAAAAGTTAAGATTATATGTGGCATTCTTCTTTGCACTTGTCTTAACTAGAATGTAATGTATTCAACATTAAAATATTTACTATAATAATATTTCTTGATGAAAGTAGTCCGTCGAATAACATTCCCAATGAAATTCACGGAGTTTCAAGGAAGTCATTTTATGACGGTCGTGATTGTAAATTCGTGATTATATGTTGTTCTTAACACTTTATTTACTTTCTATTTTTAAACATAAGTCTTCCTTTATAAGAGGAATAAAAATAAAACGCTTACTTGTACTATTGGCAGCAAAAATAAATCCTACTTTCTGAGAGTCTCGATAAAGTTAAATAAAATATTTTTCAATGTGGCACATGTTTATTAAAAAAAAATCATAACATTTTTACTCAATCAATTTGAAGTACCCCAAATTGAATTGATATTTTCCCAGTTTTAAATCCAATAAAGCAATTTTATTTTGCAAAATGTTTACTTAGTTAATTAAACTTTGCATTGATTTATTAATTGAAATCATGTTTAGTACGCAATATTTCATATAAGTTTTAACTAATTTTAATCCTTATTTTATTCTAATTGTGAGAATTTAGTCATAATTAAGAAAACATGACTGAGAGTCGTTAAATTATACGCGTATAAGAAAATATGCCGATCATTACAAGATTTTTATAATTGTGTTGACGGTTTTTAATGTGAAATTTTTGTAAAATTTTCATTTAAATTATGAATTTCCATTTGTTCTCTCAATTTTTGAATTTGGAATTGTAGTTAAAAAACATTTTTCAATGTACATTTTATAAAAGTTAATGTATATTTGTAACATTTGTTACAAGAAGATAACATTTGTCATCTTTTACTTTATATATATATATATATATATATATATATATATATATATGTATATAATTTATTAATGCTATTAACATGTAAATGCTAATACCAATTCAGTATAGCTTACTCTAAGTAAAGAAAATCCTCATTTTCACAACTTTTGTTTCGGACGCTTTTATGCTCAGTAATCACTTGCTGTTTACGCTAATTAATACTTCATCATTATGTGTTCCAGTTTTCTTTATATTTATGTATTTACAGATTTATATTACTTTTCGCTAGCCCTTTCAATTCCTTAATTTATCAGCTACAAAAGTTTTAATAAATTACATATATTTTCATAAATATTCATGTAATCAAGATTATATTGAAGTAACTATTTATAATATTTTTGATAACAATTTTTATTAATAATAGCATTAGTTTATCTTTTAGAATATAAATAAATAATTCAGTAGGTTAATGGACATATTTATTTAGCAAAATTTTATAAACTATAATATTCAATTTCTTTATTATTATTCATAGATACATATTTTTTACTTTTTAATCGGAAAAAGCTTGAATTATAATATTTTTCTGTTTTCAATTATTGGACTACAACTTTTATTATATGTTTTATTAAATTTATCTTATACCTGAAATATAGTATTTATTTTACTTTCTTTTATTGAGTTATTTTTTTTATAATTATTATATTTTTCCGATATTTACAAACTACTTTATGTTAAATTAAAAATTTTCTAATAACACATTTTTTCTCTTACTCTTACGGTAGTTTTAAAAAATTAAAATTTTTATCTATGTAGCTTCTCTAAATACTTATTTCCTTTTTCCTTATTTATATTTTTTCCCCTCTTTTTTTCTTGATTGCATTAGTCCGTGTTTGCTTTTGTTTTATAATATATATATATATATATATACTATTTCTTTTTGTTTTAAAAACACTGCTTTTTTCTAATCATGGTCATATTTAATTTTATTTTATATGTTTCTTGATTTTGTAACCTGCTTTCATAATTTTATCATTGTTATTATAGTTTAAATTTATATTACAAAATTTTACATTTGATTCCGTTATATATTATTCGATTATATATTATTCGATTATATATTATTCGGTTATATATTCGGTTATATATTATATATTTAGTTATATATATTCAATTGCATTTCCTGAATTCAGCTGTCACTTCTTCTATTCTAATGTGACATAAACATTATTTAAATTTTTATTCATACAATATTAAATTATATCTTGCTTATATGTAGAAACAATTTAATATTTTTTTTTTATTTTAAAGTTTTTTTTGTATCAAATTCTAAATTATCCGAAATAAATTCATCACAATATTGTCTTTTTCATAATTATGTTTATCTGATATAAAATATAAAATTGATTTTTTCTCACTAATAATGAAAACGTTTAATGTATTTTAAATTAAAGAAAATTAAGGATACAGATTTTTAATAATAAAGAAATATGTTTCGAAAATAATAATATAAAGATATTTTTTGCAATTAAGTTAAAAAAGAGAGAATGGTAAACGAAAGAATTTTATAGAATATCCAAACATAATGTATACATAGGAAATTAAGAAAGAAATAAAATTATAAGACAATATTGAAAGTAGTTTTCATGATCAAAAGATTTAATAAAAACGATTTTCCTATAGGAATAATAAACAAAAATTTTATATATTTAATTTAATTGTACTATAGATAAATGAAAAGAGAATTATTCATAATTATTAAACAAATGAATAAAACAATTTATTTGAAAATATTAAGGAATAAATAAATAAATGTAATAAAAATTCCCTAAAAGTTTAATAACGTGAAACATGATTATCAATAGAGTAATACTGTTTATATAAAGATTTTTATCTAAAATAGAAAGCACACATGCAAAGGGGGTGTAAAAAATAGAAATATATAAAAAGATATTATATTGAAAGAAATTATCAATATATAAGTAAACTAAACAATCATAATTTATTTAACTAAAGGTGAGCTGAAAGAGATAAAATAAAATTCATAGAACATCAAAAAATGTAATGAAGGTATTACAACGATAAATATATGCATAATATTATAGGAAAAATAATAACAAGTAAAAAACGGATTTAATAGAAAATGAACACGTAAAATGAGAAAAAATAGAATAGAGTCTGAAGATAAAGAGAAAATGAATAACAAATAATAAAATTAATTTTCATAGAAAATATGAAGATTACGTAAAAGTTCCAAAGAAAAAAGGGCTTTTAATTAATGAAATAAAAAAGAGATTACAAACTAAAAATAGAATTTATAATAAAGAAGAGTTGTAAAAAATAATCTAAAATATAATACGTATATACGCTACTATTAATGTAAATCTTCTTTTGTGCTTTAGAAAAGTATAGAAGGAGATAAAGATATGCGAATGAAATGTGAAAAATATTATTTTCTCAACAACTCATTCTACATCGAAAAAATTAATGTGTCCGATACTAGAAATAAGATACGATTAATGTTCTAAAGTAAATTATTTACAAAATATTGTATATGACAAGACACGAAGTATTAATAATCCATATGCTTTGTAAATTAAGATAAATGTTGATTTCACAATTTGAATGGATATAATAATTTAGTTTATATTAAAGAAAGTATTAATTGAATATTATTGGAAATAAAAATGTAGTAAAATTTATAAAAAAAATAAATATAAATGAATAAAGTGTGATAGATAGATATACAATAAAAATTCCAATGTTTGTCACACTCGATTTTGATGAAAATTTATCAAAAGAACAAATGTTATATGACTTTTGAGAAAAAGTAAATATTGTCAAAATTATATCATAATATTATTAGTAAACAAAGAAGAATAAAAAAAGATAAGTTAAAATTTTAGAAAATAGACGAAATTAATGTGATTTTCTGTATAATGTAGAAATCGAAAAAAATAATAGAAATTGTAGATAACTATGTGGAACTTGTAAAAAAATGAAGTAATTCTACTATTTTTGATGAAAAAAGATAAGCAAGCTAATTTAAAAAAGTATAGCATGTGAATAAAACGTCAACGATTAAACTTTAACCAATGATTATAAAAACAAAGAAAATAATACAAATAACAGAATATGAGACGCATCACAGTTTTAACGTAAAAATCTATGAAAATATGAGGAATCAATAAAATTTAAATAATTAGATAATAAAGGAACATATAATAGAAGTCTTAACACATATAGTAAAACACGGAGAAAGAAAAAAGAAGTCTGCACGTAATAAATTGTATAAAATATTATGTGGATACGAAAAAGAGTAGAATATGTGAGAAAGAGAAACATAGAAATAACTTGAACTATCGATTGCGTAATGACAAAATATAAAATATATTATATACAAGAGTCACACGCAGTAAGAAATTATAATAAATGTAAAATAAGCTAATGAAATAATTAGAATAAATCGATCTGATTTTAAGTAGTGAAAGATGAAAATACATATAAAAAATTTTTAGAGAGGCAAAAAAGTTCATAGAAAATAGAATTTATAAAACTTTAATAAACTATATTATTCAATGAAATTTTCATAAATTTCTTAAATTCTTTTTAAATTTCAAGCATTTCCCTAATTTTATAATGTACTCATTCGACAACAAAATTGCTATTCCTCGTGTCAATAATAATAATAATCAATACAACATTTTAAACAATCAACAATGATTATGCTAAAAAAAATTAACCATCCAATAAACTGCTGTTTACAATCTATATAATAAAATGGCAAAATAATAACAACATTGTATAGAACAACACATTCAGTGTGTGATTATCTCTCACCCCGATTTCTTAAAATAAACCTTTGAACCCTTTTTTTTTTGTATTATTTTTAATTCCCGAAGCCATTGTCCAACCACTTGTCATTTAAGATATTCCATTTTACTTGATATTTCTTCATCTCTTCCGTATTTTTTCCCCAATAGTACCCTGTAATATTCATATCTTTCTGTCTCGTGACTTTCTCATTACAAAAATATTACGAGCATATACGATAAAATAAGCAAACCTACGCTTTAAAAACTCTTCTTACAATGATTATAACATTGCGTTTGCGTACGATTAATATTAAATATGACAATTAATATAATTCATAATACGAAATATGGACTCTTTCAATTCGTCAAATTCCCAATACCGAGAAACAACTGCAAAATTTTAACTCTAGCCTAATGACTGTTTGCATCGTAGTGATTTGGCACGATCATCAATAACTTACATTCGATTAATTAGGCCACTCCGTTATGGACCTATTGATAATGTATTGGTGGTAGTAGTAGAAGGGTACCTTGGCTAATTTTGATTTCAAGTAGAGGTAGCGGCATACACTTGATATTAATAGAGGGAAAAGGTCAAGCGATCCGTCCTAAATGACTAATCCACAATGCTGATTTAAACGTATTTCAACGTGTCATATCGCATTTGCAATGTAGCTTTAAATAAATTATTGAAATCAATCTTTATGGAGCTATCGATACTACAATGGCATTAAGTATTTACATAGTAGAGCGAGGAACGTCTTAAATTATCTTGATTTACTTGAAGGGCCATTTAATCGGAAAAGGAATGATGCATTTTCTCAAAAATAACTCATTAACCTCGATATCTTTATCTCCGATGATTTATTTTCTAAACATTTATATATATATATGTGTCAAACTATAATTAACCGCGCAATTTCAATTAAACCCATGCGGAGCATACTAATAGCAAAAGTTCTTCATAAATTTCCTCTTTTTATAGATGGTTACTACACAACCAGAGGCAAATGCAGCATCAGAAGATGGAGGACGAACTTTTAGTAAGCTTAGACAAATTGGTACAGACCTTATGACAGCCACCGGCAACGGTAAGAGTTAACTGTAATTATGAGTACTTTAATTAATGACGAGCAATTACGGCTATTTGTTCGTTTAATTTAATTCAATAGTTTGATGACATTTCGAGAGTAAAATTTTTACTTGCCGTCTCATTTACTTGCCGACCCAGCGAATTACGCGTTTCATTATTTACACAATTGAGGATATATGATTTTTTAATTTAAAGAATATATCGTACATCCCATGTTTAATTAACGTATATGTTTTGCTTCACTTTTTCAAGTTGTGCTTTGGAGAATTTATTCGTTTAAGCCTTCTACTTTTAAAAGATGAAACATTTAAATGTCTGGCTTCTGGTGCCTGTAAAATTTAAACTAATTATGAAATCTGTATTATGTACATTGCATTTGTATCATTTATACAACGTCTTTTTAAATATTTCGTACTTATATGGATAATTTATTATTATTAACTATTTGCGTCATTTAATACGGTCCCGATTTATTGTATCATTCGCAATGAATTGATTAACTTTTTTTCGTAGAAATTGTTTACTATTTGTTCTTATAAAATAAATGTAGAATAAATATAGATAATTAGAGATAAATCGTTATTTAGACAATAGATAATTATCTAGATAATGAACGAAGAATAAGAAATGTAATAACGAGATTTGATGGAAAAGATATTTTCATTACATGATTAATGGAAGTATCGGAAGGCCAATTAACGACACTTCAATACTAATTCAATAACGTTGAAATATAATAATGATAAATGTAAAATTATATTCCACTTATTTTGCAACATTTTGCCATTTCATTAATTCAATAAGCTACTTTATGAGTACATTTAAATAATTTTATCTTCACTCGTCATATATATTGTATACACTTTAAATGTACTCATTTAAAAATAATTCAGATAGAAAGGCCTTTTGACTTGGATTTATTATATGACCTTAAATTAATAAGTTCAGAAGACAATAAAAAACGCAACCTCGTAAAAAACAAATATGAATGTTACTAAGTAATAAGTTAATTTTAAAGTAATAGCACATTTCCTTGTATAATATCTATAAATAGATGATTAATCGAAAATTTTTTATTTTTATTTTCAAAATATAATTTATATGTAATTATGTGCTTTGCCATGTAGAGACAAGTCATAGAAACAATTTATAATAACGTGGTCTTGCCTCAATTTAGGTCAAAATCCCGAAACTGCTGGTACGGTTTTTATAGGCTCACTCACTTTACAACCTGAAAGTTGATAAAAAGTACTTGCTTAAGGCTAATCTGTTTTTCTTATATCCCTTCTGCGAAATATGTAAAGCAATGTGAAGGAAGTGTAGCCATCTTGTGTTTTAGTGTCTATGCCACATTCCATTGGTTATGTGTAGCTCTCCGATTACATCGACATAGAATAATTACACATAGTATAGAGATTTATGTTCAGTTTATGAAATTCATTAAATGAACAGTGAAACTGAATTAATCATAAAATCAGAGTGTGCTAAATTATCAAAAGATTTCATTTTATTCTCACGATATTCATAAATATAACAGAAATATTTTTTTATGATATAAACGGACTAGAATTTAATAGATGTAGCGAACAGTAAAAAAGTTGCCAGAATTACAAAATTTGAAATAAATAATATATTTGACGTATCGGAAATATTCAATTCTTACGACAAACTGTATATAGCAGTTATGGTATACTAAAAGTGTCGGGAATCGAGTATACTTGGCGAACTCCATTATTCTGTTATAAAAGTAAAGATACGTTATTGGTAATTTTCTAAAATAAGTTAAAAGGTACTAAGTAGAAGTGAAATTAAAGAAAAAAAAATTTCCTATAATCTAACGTAAACGCCAATATTCTAAAGTATAAAAGAATTAATGAACTACTCTAACTGGGATGGAGTAAATGGAAATTCTGTTAAAAAAGACTTCTAATTATGTTGGTATTATTATCGACTAAAATTCCTAATATATTTGAAGCACGCCTTATAATTAGATTGGAGAAGAAATCATCATTGATCGTAGAAACGCATGAATTGAGAAAAATTATAAAACAAAGGTAGAGATTGCATTTGTAGAATATTTTGATTATTATTAGTCGTCAAATTATGAGAGAATTATTAAATTTCGTTAAAATAAGAAACTCAATATATCATTCCATAAGTATTCATTTCACGTTGAATAGTAATCGATTAAATAATTCAATTGAAATGACATTTGTATTTATTAATCAAACAATCCTAGCTCGTTCGATACTGTAACAAACGTATCCTTGAAATATTCATTATTTATATCATTTATGGCAAAATTGTCAAAGTCCTCTACATCTTTTGAATCTGTAAAACCTTTTTAATTGTTCTCGTATGCTTTATATGTTTTAGTAGCCAAGCTAACACCGGCCAAGGTCACGCCTGTGGAGAATATTCAGTATAAAGAGACCGCACCCGTAATTGAGCTTCCCAAAGTGTAAAATCAACAATTTATCAATTAAAATATATATATATATATACATACTCCTACATACTTTTTTAAACTTTAGCTATAATTTTCAATTCATAGAGGCGCTTTTTTCTATAGGTAAAACGATTGAAAATTCTTTCATATCGTTATCGTCAAAAGCAGGCAAAAATTATCTTATTACTCTCATGTCGTTGAATAATAAAAAAAGTACTCAAACGACGGTCGTAATATTTTTTTAAAACTCATTGCACCACAACTCAATCTTTATTAATTCACGCCAATTGATACATCCATTAAAAGTATTTGCCTTGGCCTTTTAAGTTATACTACATCTTTTATACGAAGAACAAATATTTATCATAAGCTATTATTAAATATTTGTACATAGTTGCTATATTGGAATGTTTAAATTTCTTGTCATCGTAATTCAAAAAGTATATTGAATTAATAACAATATCTCTTATCAAGTAGTTGTTTAGTCACCTCGCACATCATTTACCGTCGATTCTCTCATTTAATTCACTTCTTAGAGATTGTCGCTCCTCTACTTTAATAATAATCAAAGTCAATTCCTAAAAATGTTCATGTATCGTGGAAGATTTTTCTCGTAAAATGTAAGCAGAATTGATGAAAATCGCCCAACTCTTATTGTCATTTGAATACTAATGAAAAAGCTCGCAAGCAGATGAAAAGAACAGCTGTTGCGTAGTGTTCGTTAGAATAACTTGGAGAGCGACGATTAAGCTCTGGATCTTGGCTTTCGTAAGCTCTCGTAAATCAATCAAAGTGATACTCGTGCCTTTCGACATTCCGCAGGAAAACCGAGCAAGAGAAAACAGTGAATCGTGCGGCGGCCTGTCGAGTCTGTATCAAGTCCATCAAACCAGAAGACTTCACGAGGATTTGCTACGAGTGTCAACGAAAGGTATGCGAAGACTGCGCTTCTTACTCAACAACTGCCGACTCCGACGATCCCGTAAGTATCTTCATAAGACATCTTCACAATAATAACAATAGTTTTATTAAAAAAAAAAAACTCGGATTTATTTGTGTAAAGTGTGCCGTGCTAGTGATACAGTTTTTATGAAATAATTCGGGCCTTTTGAAACTTATACGTTTAAGAAAATTTGAAGAAAAAAACTTCACTACAATTGCGTGCTAGTGTGCGTAGTACATCGATTAGCATTTCAATAGAATTATTCAAATTTCAGAGTTAAAAAATTAATAGCAACATAAGTATCGCATACTTTCTCGTAACGGCATATAATTCTCAATGATTTTTACGTACCTTAACACTTTTCAAATACATAATATTATTATTTCTCCATTGTTGAGATGTACTCTGCATAAAGGTCTATTTTTCCGAACAAGATTACTTCTATGCAATACCTAAAGCATAAGAGCAATTCACAATTTAAATTAATTTTGTTTCACTGGCAACATGCGAGTGTCGCAGTCCCGCGTGACTTTCTTGCAGCTTCTGCAAACCTGAGTTGAAAACTAGTAGACTAAGTAATGCCATAATAAATTATGCTTTTAGCAAACATGGCGATGTAGTGTATGTCGACGTAAGCTAACACCACGCGATCAACTACCTATTGGTAGTGAATTCACGGAGAGCTCATTGGAAGTACCAATGCACGATGGCCTTCAGAGACGTCACAGTGATGCACGTCTCGGCTCTCAGGCAACTGGTGCATCAGGCGCACTTGGTGCAGGTCTTGTGCCCCCGAGGAGCCCCGATCTTAGACGACATTCGGATGTCTCACCGGCTAGTCTTAAGGATTTAGAGAAGGTATGGTCTTGCCTCAAGGCCCTTTATTACTTTATCTTTGTCTAACTGTCAATCAGCACGATTCCATGAAATTGTATGTGCACAAACTCGCCCCCCCCCCACACACACACATATATTGCTTTTTAGTAATATATTACATTATAAACATTTACTTAAGGTAACTGTGTACAGAAGTGGTAGAAGCCAAAAACGGTGGAAATTTGAGAAAAGCCATCTTATTATATTTTAAGGGTTTGACTTGGCAGAAAATAACCTTCTCAATAACTCCAAATGCAACACCGCCTAAATTGCCTAAATTTATTATTGCAAACAGTAATTCACATTAGCAACTACTGTTGCATAATTTAAATTTAATAAAAATTAAACTACGCTCACTAAAAACAATACCGATTCATTCTAAAGAAAATATTATTATCGCTCTCAAATTAAAAAAAAAAAAAAAAATTACTTTTAAATTTGCCTGTAAAAAATATGAAATTCTCGGGAAAACACAGATTTCCTTATTAATTATTGTTTTTTGAATATCTACATATTTCATATTTATATGGCTTAAATTGCAGAAATGCATAATTAAACCCTTTTGCTTGTTTTTTTCTCTTGAAAAATTAATGCTCAATGTACAGTTCTGAAAACATATACGAAAAATCTCTTTTAGTATTATTAAAATTATATTTGATATATAATTTTATATACTTGACTTCTATCTAACATTGGTGGTTTTGTAATTCTTGGATCAAATCACAAGACAATATTCGATAATCATAAATATGATTTTCAACGCAGCATAATCTACATCTTTAAACATCTATTATTATTGATTTTTAAAATGGCGCGCAGTATTTTATAGATTATTATAAAATTCGCTGTAAAAAGAGGGAATGGAGCGTTAGTGCCTTGGCTCAGCCTGAAAAGATGCAGAAAAGATTCTCTGCGCCTCGGAAAGTTGACATCTGCTGAGAGTTAGAGACGAAATCAAATTGTTCTTCGGGTTTGGAAAAGATAGGATAGAGCGGCATCTTGATAGCCTTGTGACGGAGGGTTGGGGGATGTGGCGGGTAGATTGTATATTCCCTTCGTCTTTGGCAGCAACGTCGCATCTCAAGGAATTTGATTGATTCTCCCTCTGACTCATCCGCGGGCTGGTCTGATCTCGGAAAGACTGCTCTCGGAATTGAAGTTGTCCCTTTGTATATCGCAAGCATAATAGTGCCATTTTAGTTTAACCACCCTCCCCCACCCTTCCCTCCCCACCCTTCATCCTCCGGAACTTCTCCTCTTTCCATCCTTCTTTACTTTCTATCGTGTGCCATCGTGTAAAGTTCCTTTTCGAGAGCAACGGGGACAGAGGAATAAGGGTGGATAAACGATAGAGAGAATTCACGTTGAAATCATATTAGATTTTTGTGATTGATATGTATATATTTAAGTCATTGCATTTCAATTTATCAAATAAAATACAATTAACGATATAGACGCTCACAGTCGCTATTGTACTTATAAATATAAGTACAATAAGATAATAAGATGTCTGTATATTATTGATTGTATGGAGTATATAATTTTCTAATCGCATTTTATGTATCGGCATAAAGTAATGATCAAGTTGAATAAATTTCTGGATGTCCCACTATTACTTCATATGCTAAGAAATCACCGATTTTATCGTCATTAGCAAATTAACTTGATTTATACAATCGTATTACCTAAATTGAGATTTCTTCTTACCATTGACATTCTATCAAAATGATATAGGTCGCAGATTAAATTGATAGCAGTTCTTACGAATGCCGTTTTTAATTAAGTTTCCAATTGTAGAGGGAGCTATGACTTTTGGCTTACCATTGATATCGATAAATTATGCATATGTATATACACGAGTTTATAAATAATTAGATTTTATCATATACGGCAATACCGTTTTCCCTTGGAAATTATATAAAAATTAATTATTTTAAAAATATATTTTCACAATTAATGATTTGCTTATACGTAACTAAATTAATAAATATAAATTTCAATTTAAAGTTCTAATCACATATCCGCCTATTATTTTCCGTTAAATTATCAAATATATTAAATGCCTGTTTTCCTGGTTATCATTAATAATGAATTTGGATGTGAAACTTTGTGTTGAAACTAACTTTCAATAAAACATAGGAGAAAACACTAATAGAATTAATAATTAAATTATCATTTTTAATTGAAAAATGTATGCGTTAATGTAGTTTAAAAGATAGTACGATTTATCATTGAACTTGTTTAATTGACTTCTAAAAATTAATTTACAAAAATTATTCATATGTAAAATAATTTAACTACTACATTTATATTTATTTATATACTTTTTAGAATTTTAATTGAATATTTTGCATTTTCGACATCATTTGCAAATAAACAGGATGAAAAATTTTAAGCTATTTTCTTGAATTTTACAAAATATATATTTTTACATTTTCTACTTTTTAATATGTATAAAGCATGCATAAGATATTAAATACCTCAAATAATCAATTATTTATAAATTCTTAGATGTTTAAATAGATAGAAATGTAAGAAATTTTTGTTTTCAAATATTTTTTTTTCATTTGTCAATTTGACTGATATTCGTAATAGTTATTAATATAATTTTATAAAATTTCTTTTCATCTTTATATCTCAATGTATGTATTGTTTGTGTAGGTCGTTATTAGAGTTGAAATTCTTTTTAAATTATTATTCGCCTCGGCTTTGGAAATTCATTCTATGTAGAAATTCATGGCTCGATGCTAAACCTTCTAAATCGTTTTAGTAAATTTTTAAACTTTAAAGTGCTATATGCTATTCATATTTTATATCGATTTATGGATTAAAATATAGAACTTTTCATGAATAGTTTTTGTTGAAGTACATGTTGTTATCACTGCTACTCACCTCTATATAGTAAAATAGAACTTCATTACATTTAATATTTTCTTACTGTACTTTAATATCTCTCGAACAATTCAATCAAAGAATGTAATGTCAATTCCGCAAATACCTCGTAAGTTCATGTACATTCCTCGATTATTAGATTAATGGAATATACTTTTTTAATAAAATTATTTTGTAAACTATCATATCAATGTTCATTACATATTAATTGAAAGCTTATAAAAAAAAAAGAAAAGAAACATACTTATTTATGAATGGATTTATACATAAAACATCAGAGCAAATTCCTGCTTTATGTTGATTATGCTAAATATGGAGGGGAGAGCCGTAATGATGAACACTTGTAAATAAAGATTATTCAGTAGATAAACATTGCCCATGATTTGTTATCGCTTCTTGTAAGAGTCAATGGTGTATTTTACTTCAAAACTTTACCTATCGCTTCTATCACTTTCAACTTCATTTATCGTTAGTCAAATCTTTTATATAGAACGTTTTTCCAAATGAATGTCTCTTGTTAGAAATAGAAACTGCGACATTTAGAAAACGTATTATTGAATATCTATTCACAAATGCATATAAAGACGTATTTGAACAGTGTATCATTATAAATTTACGTATTCATAAATTATGCGTAAAATTTATTGCAAAAAAAATTTTTCAGTTACATGTTTAATGACATAAAATATTATTAGAAAATAATTAAATATTTTGTACATTTTCAAAGCAAATGTTCGGGATTTCTCCCGTGTGTGTTGTTTCTCTGCCAGATGGAATCAGGAGATAGAGATAGCGAAAGGAGAGAGGTGATCAAAATAGATGTTATTTATTGATTAAATGCTGTTGTAAAAGACTAAAGACGAAGTTTATTGAACAAATAATATATGAGGAAAATCCGTTATAATTACAGACTGTTGTTGAATGTTGGTTTTGTATAAATGAATGTAGAACTATTTGATTGTAGATGACGGTTGATGAAATTTGAGTAAAACAGCGATCTGATCCAAGTAGTTAAATGTCCGTTTGGTTGTGTCGGATATCAAAATAATTATTTTTAGGAGAATCTAGATTAGCCGATTAATATGTACGATCGGACAACAAATTCTCTCTCCAAGTCAACATGAGTAATCCGAAGATTCACAACTGTTATAATAACCGCTGTATTGATAGTATGTTTGTTGTATGTTTGTTGCACTGATTATACATACAGTTCTACTCGAAAGGTGCGAGCGTTCCAAGAAGAAAAAAGGTCAAGCCCAGGTCAAGATGTAGTACTAAAATATGTATGAACTCAAGCTTGGCCCTTTATTAAAATACGAATATTTTGAGATTGAAAAGTCATGATTCTAAGTGATTTTAGTAAGAGATTTGTTATAGTGAATCTTGAACACATCCTCATTAGCTAAAATCTTAACTCTTTATATTTTCAATAGTAAATTTAAGTATAATGAGTATACTAAATATTATTGTAAGCGTATTAATAATCTTCAGTTTTCACAAAAGTAGATAGTAATTATAGTTTTCTAAGAAATCCCTTATAATTTCAATTCAAATAAATTCTATCAATACTTTCAGTTTTATGTTTAGCTAAATATTTTCTTGAATAAAAATATAATTTTATAACTGAAAATCATTGAAAATTAATTACTATACAAGTATTGCAATCGTTACTGCACATCAATTTTCCATCAGATCTTTTTATATATTTTAAATTAATTAACTTATTCAGCAGTAAAGTTATTATTAGTAAATTACGAATAAATATTATTTTTCCACGATATATTATTTTACTGATTGTGCTCATTTTTTAAATAAATTTTACTAGATGGTAATATATTTCACTCTTGTCGTACTATTTTCAATGGAAAATATTCATAATTTGAATGCAAGTATTTCCATAGTATTTCTTTAAGTTTAGATTAATTTTCTATATATTAAATATATATTTTTCTGTGCCTTATGCTTTTTTTCTTCTTTGATAATCGTATATTTAATGTATAATTTCTCTCATAAATTTTAAATACAATCAATTCATTGCGTGCCTGACAATTAATTCTTTCTAAATTATGCTTATTAGATTTCACTTTCTATATACGTGCATTGCCAATGTTTCATATATCTAGTTAAAAATATATTATAATTTATCAAAGGAATAACTTTATCGAATAATATAGCACGTTAAACATTCTAAATTATGACAAAAAAAAAAAAAAAAAAATTAATCGGAAAGAGAAGATCTTGAATTCATAATAAGTAACGATCGATAAATTATCTGATAATCAAACATAAAATTTAATGTCGTCGTTAGTTATATTTGACTGCCAAGGGTTGTACATAATGTCAGGAAACGATATGCTTTATTTGATTACAAATTGGAAGAAAAGGTTCGCGTAGAAAACGAGATGTAACATATTCACTGTTCAGACGTTATTCTCAGGTCTCTGCATACACAAAGAATTTTCCAGTTCTTAGTGAATAAATATGAAATATTTCACCGTTCCATTTTCGGCGATCAAGCGAAAAATATATTACCGAAAAGAAGTGAGACGCAGACAGAATACCACCTTATGAATAAAATAATGTGACTCTCTGTAATATTGCTGTCTATCATTAAAATGCAAATTCTTCGGATTAGAGCAGGGGATCGCATTCTTTAAAAATACATACATAAATCATATATAAGCATTAATCGATAAAAATATTATTAAAATAATAATTATATTAAAATATTAATCGATAAAACATATGCTGTACAATACATTTATATAATAAACTGTAGTTTTTCAGTATAATAATCAGAATGTGGCTTAAAATATATAGCTTACGTTATAACGTAATAATAGTGTAAGAAATTAAATTTGTAGTAGAAAGTTTTTCAGCATAAACTCGATAATAGAAAAATTGGTCAAAGGATTTCCATTTTCGACTTAACGATGTATTATTTTAATAAACGGCCATATCTCGAGCAATAGAGAATAAAGATAAAAATAGAATAAAAATAGCAAAAAATAAAAATAAAATAAAAATAGCAAGTTCAAATAACTGTTATTTGAAGGCATAAAACATAATCGTATAATAATTGTTGCTGTGAAAATGTTGTGCCATAGGTATGAATAATACGCCAAATAAAACTTTGACGAATTTAATATTATCAGATATAAATAAACAATATCCTTTAGTAGGAATATTTACATCTCCTTAATTAATTATAATACCAATTATATAACAATATTTATAATCATTAATTATCCTAATTAATTAAATATAAATAATTTCACGCTGTATTATTATTATACATTACTATTAATTGAGTATTGGTGTGTTAAAAACTGATTTATAAAAATTATAGTTAGAAATATATTGCATTAAAGTATTTTATTAATTCAGACTGCAAGATCATCGTGCATGTTTATTATAAAACTTATTAATGTTTATAATGAAAGATATTTTCAAGATAATGAAAAATATTTGTAAACACTAGCCACTATATATTTTAAATATTATATCTACGATTACAATTTTATTTACATTTCCATTTAAGGGCTAAAAGATTTGTTTATGAAATTGATATAAAATTGTCTAAAAGCCTTTTCTCCTGATCAATCAACTCATTCAAATAAATTTCCTTTAAGTTTGTTGCATTAATGTATACAATTATTAACTTTCATATAATTTTTAATTAATACAATTTTAAAAACTAAATTAATTCATTTATTAGTAAACAAATTTTATAAATGCTTAGGTTTAAATCTCTAACGTTGAATTTTTTTTTATTAAAATTATCGAAGGGAATAATATTTCTTTTATTGTGAATTGTTATTATAAATAAAAGTTAAAAAAAATTTGTTTAATTTCTAATTTTAGAATAACTTAATTTTCATTGTTTGCAATGAAAAGTATATGAATACTATTTGTGAAAAAATAATAAAAAAATTTCTTACTCAATTTATGAGATGCTTAGGGTGTATGTTTTATAAATATATTTCGAAATCTTCAAAAATCTTTCCATTTTTAGATATTAGATAGATGATAGTCAGCACAAGAAAATAAGATTAATATATGAATATTTAAACAACACAATGTCTACTCACGACAAGCCTAACAAATTGAAATTAACTTTACACATATCAATAAATATATTCATATTGCAATTTGTAAATAACTCCATATATTCGAATATCTTAAATCTGCATGTATTACGTCATTAATAAATGTTAAGTACGGTGGAGTAATTAAGTGAATGTGCAAGTATACATTCAAGTGGGCATGCATTTTTCAAACATTTATAAATTTTTGCACATATTTATAAGCTCATAAACGTAATTCATACAATATATATTATATTTTTGTTAGTAAACTTTATACTTAATATTCCGCTTAATATTTTGGATAATTGCATAGAAATTTTTAATCCCGTTATAATTATTTGTTTTATAAGATTTCAAGAATATGTATAAAGATATATTTTCAGATTAAAACCACAATATGTAAAGTTGCCTGTCTTTATGTTAAAAATAATGGAGCAAACATATATGTAATTTGAAAACATGTACTCTTTATTATGTGTACTTAAATATTTTCAATACAATGCAAACACAACAGTAAGTGATGCGATAAAGAATAAAGTAGGATTTACAAATGGGCAAACACACGAACAAATAAAGTATTTGGATTTAAAATAATCGAGCTAAGAGTTTTAAATAAATCCACCGAGATAATAAAAATCAAAATATAGTAAATGTAATTTTTAAATTAGACTAACTTTTTAAACTAATGAATTAATATTTTTAATGCTACATTACAAATTTAATTACATTACATTATACGAATACGTTCTGCGCACTAGAATGTTTTGGTAAATTTATTATACTACAAGTGGAAAAATTCAATCTCTTCGGACACTTTATGATTATGCCAGATTGCCTAGATTCTCTTACATTCGGGCATCCAACTTAATTTATATATGTATATATATATATATATATA
>JAPYYT010000813.1:0-37440 GCA_030522565.1 Ceratosolen corneri | reverse complement strand
CTTCTCTCTCTCTCTCTCTCGCTCTCTCTCTCTCTCTCTCTCTCTCTCTCTCTCTCTCTGATGTACTGGACTCGGGGGGCCCGTGAGATTTCCCCCCCCCCTTAAGGGCACTGCCCACGGACGCACGTCAGTTTCGACGTTGCGCGAGGCTCCTTAATGTCCTGCTCCTTAATCGCAATTCCCCGATTTAATTTTTGATCCACTCGCTCGACTGCCGACCATCCGTATTATCGATCGGCCAAGCAGACTCGCGACTAAAGGCTGCCCAATGACAGATTGACCATTCAGTCGACTTAAGGGGATACATTAGGCTATGTGGAATGGCGTTTCTACCTAGACAATGATTATACGCCGAAAATCAAATCATATGCCGTTTAATGCCGTTTAGTGAATCAAATTTTGCTTTCGCAAAATCTCCATGTTTTCTCAGGTGCCGAGAGCAAAGATTTCCTTCATAAAATCCTCCATGAGTCCATAATTTCTCGCTATTGTATTGGCCAAAATGCGCTTAAAATATAGATCATTTGAGATTTCAATTTAGCCGCCACGTGTTTTCCTATTAATGGAGAAATTACATTCCACCTCGCTTTTACAGGATTCTGCAATATACGTGGACTTGAAATTCTTATGCGAAATCTCGAAAATGTTCATGCTTTACAGATATGAAAAGGCGATAGGAATCAGCGACTTTGTTATTTACCTTTATGCCCCATTACACAGACACCCACACCAATACACACACGCACACACCTATAATTTGAGGTTCCGTGCGTGGACAGGACGTGGTTTTCTTAATGTTCGGCTCTTTTGATTCATCTCGTAGACGAGAACTTTGAATAATTCAAATCCTCCTTACTTTAATAAATAAGCTTTAATAAATTGCCACTACTGACTACACGTGGCTTATTAATGCATTTCGTGAAAAAGGAAGAGAGAAGTGAAAAATGAACGAGTAAGAGGCGCAATAATCGAAAATAGAAAATCAAACGAATTGACTGCGAGTAGCATTATGCTCGACTATTATTATGTGGTGATTTTTAATACAATTTTCAGCGCGTCTTGAAATTCCGGGGACAGGTTATTACAAGGAAGCTAAATTATCTATTATGTTCGGAATTCAAATATCTAAGTATGCGAGGTAAGATGCGCGCGGCGGCTGAATTGAAGTGCACTCGGGGATGCACCACAATTTCAAATTCGGCTTCCAAAATTTAATTAAAAAAAAATTTCTTTACGATAAAAGTATTTGGTGCTTATCTCTAATATCTAAAGACTTCCTGACAATCATAATGGAATTGCTTATTTTTTCAAAAACTACTCAACACTACTAGAATCCTTTGAATCTAATAAGAGATTTAAAGGGCTTTGGCTATATTTACATTTATGCTGAATACAAATTTTATATATGAAAATTATCACGATCTTATTTGAAGTTAAGTTGACTCATTTGGTTAATTTGAATAATTAACGTCGCTTATAGAAGGGGAAAAAATTGAAAAAGGACGCCAAGCTTTGAGGTAAATATGTTAAATGCACATTAGTATTAAGAGAAGAGTCGAGTGACTGCTAACTTTGATGAATATGATGGACTGTACTTTAAAAATAGATATTACATTAGGTGGCGGAAAATTTTGAGAAACTTTATTCAATTCAAGTTCCATACTTATATATATATATATATATTATATTATATTATATTTTATAAATTACAGCGGAGTAATTGAATGATGATTAAAAAAATGTTGAATATTCATGATTTGCATAAAGTTGGGAAATTATTATTTCCTCGCTCGTTTACAGTTCAGTTAATTATGCAGATTATTATTATAAATTCCATTTGCCGAAAGTAAAAATGAGAATAAATAAGAAACGCAGAAATCTACTAGCACTGATGATCCAGTGCTGGGATTATCAGTGAAGTGATGTCGACGGGAAGCCCGTGTTTCAAAATTCAAAAACCAAGTTAATAATATCTTTAATAATCTAACTTTGGAGATAATTCTCGAATTGGAATTCAAATGTATTTGTACCGTAAAATTGCAATGACACGGATGCCCAGGATCGCCGCCATACTCGCCACGACACAAATGTTATCGCAGTCACCCGGATCACTTGGACCTCTCCTCCCCTGGACGACGCCCACCATCTCCCAAGCGAGTCCGCCATAGAAAAGGAAATCTCTAGTGTTCATTGGGAGAAGGAAGAGGAGGAAGAGGAGTTTTCCCCTATCCATACCAATCCAGGCTGAAATGACTAGATTCGCTAGACCTCCCGTCGACGCCTCGTTGATACTTTATCGCGATGATACTTTATCCTGCTCTTCCTTCCTTGTCTCGAGGCCGCCACGCTCGCAACTCGCCCCCAAGACTCAAACTTTATGCATATATAATAATAATACGATGTAGGATATTTCTCCTAATTCTATTCGCGTGCTATTCGAACGAATATGTGAACTACGGAGAAACATTAAAGCAACTAATAATTTTACGATATTTGCCAATTTGATTGACGGGATGCTTACTTTACGAAAGAAATTGCGGAAGCTTGATTTTTATGTTATTATGTTTCAAAGAAAAATTAAGTTACCCGTCTATTAATCCAAAAGCAACCATTCATCGCTAGAAAAATATATAAACAGCAGAATTTCATTTAAAATTTATCAACAACGTCTCGTTCGTTAAGTATGCTTAAACCTAAATTATTAAAAAGTAATTACAGAATAAGTAGGAAGGTGAGCACGTTCAGGAATACGAATGCATTCAATTTTAATAATGAATACGTCTTGGTGCATGTTTATTGAAGAATGTTAATATAATTACTTTAATTAGATGCTATGGTCTTATTAGAAAATACCTTAAAAATATTTTCATGCTTATATATATATATAATCGGCGCAGTAAATATTGCGCAATGAAATTTCACGTTATACGTGCGCAATACACGTGTGCGTGTATCTCTGAAGAATATATGCAACTAAACGCGAATTAATAATAATAATAATAATGCCGATAGAGTTATGCAGAAAATGTATGGGTGCAATTTTAGGTCAAGTTTGGTTGAAAAGTTCTTCGAGTTAGAACACATTTATAGCAAGAGTACAGGACATAAAATATTAATTCCAAAAAAAAATACGCAATAATGCTTGCAATATCAAAGGGAAACATTTCTCTTTTACAGGAGGTAAAGCTCGTAGGAGAAATACTTCTAACATTCCTCGTACTATTTGGAAAAGTATCGCGTTCCAGCGCGACATTCATCCATTGCCCAAAATGTCTATACTCGAGCAGGTTCGAGCAGCTACGAAAAAGAGACCGAAAATGTATGTAAATTTTTTAAAATGCTGAAATAACTGGCACGTAAAAAGGCAATTGACGTTTCAGTCTTTAAATTACTTTATTTTCATTTGGGCGAGGGAAGTGTAGTTGCACAGAAACACACTCGTCATTTATTCCCAACGAAAAATATTAGTCTATCACGATCCAATATCTTACTATGATTAAAAATCACATTTCCAAGCTTAACATTCATACAATAGATAAATTTCGTGAAATCGCCCTTTCAATTTATAGAAATTAAAAAACGAAATTGAAGGAACATTTTTTTTTTTTTTAATTACACTTATAACATACTTGGTAATTACTAAAAATTACCACAAATAGCTATAAAGATCAATTTGTCGAGATCAATAGCTATAAAAATCAATTTCTCAATCTTACCTGTTATTTATATAATTGTATTATAAATTTTTTCAAAACTTTATATTTATGCCCAAGTATATTGTTAATAATTTGAAAATATTCACGTATTAACACATATTTGATCAGTGAACAAAATTGATTTAATAAAGATATAAATTTTTTCTAAATTTTATCAAAATTTTAGTAAAATAAATGTACGGTGTGTTTGAATGTCATAATTTTTCTATTCTTTTTATCAAATGTCATTACCTTTCTCAAGTTTTATAAATTGCATTATAATTAGTTTGTTTATAAGTTAATACCCCTTTTTACCAAATAATTAATTAAGACCTTTTTTATATATAGTGATTAATGTTCAGTTTATTAATTATTAATTTTTTTAATATTCAATATGCCTGTTATAAATATTATTGCAGGCTATTTCGTAATATTAAAATTCTAGTATTACATCTTTTTATTATGCATTTATTATGGGAAAAAAATTAATTTGGACACTATCTTTGAACATGCTTTTGATGTTTTAAAACTCTTCTAGATTAATTCCTGTATGTACTTGAGGATTGACTATTTTGAATTTTAAGATTATCTATCAAAATGTCATATGGGAATTATATATTGAAAATGTTTTTCCAGCATTAAAAAAAAATCTAAAAAAAATTATATAAAAATTGTAATCGTGTACGTTACAGATTATCCTACACTTGTATTTATCATATATTTGATGTAAAAATTTACATGACAACACAGTCATATGAAAAGATCCTGAATATTATGTATAATATAATAGCGGCAAATTTTAAAGAAAATACTTATAAAGTTATATCTTGGAACTAAATAAAAATAAAAAATCCTAGTTTTTAGTAATATCTCCATTAGGATGAAATTTCCAATTGATAATTTTTAATGAAGAAAAAACATTTAATTATCGATTTCAATTTTTTAATGTCAAATATTTGTCGTAAAGCATCGAATTTTCTCGATTCATTTAACAATTCATAAAAAGTTGTGTCAAAAATTCTATTATAATATTATTAAAAAAAGTAAAAGAAATTTAATACAAAATGAAATGATAACGATTTTTTGGATTTTGCAGTAGCACGAATAAATTAAATAAAATGTACTAATTTTTCAACCACTTTGTATGGTTTAGAATTTTATGTAACTCCAATGGATTTAAATAAGCGACGAGGCACATATAATTGACAAAATGGAGCGTAAGATTATGAAAAAATAAGAATTTTCTCGAAACCCTTCAAATGTTAGCAATTTTGAATGCATACAATCATTATTAATACACGTTATTATTCCATAGCAAATTAATGCTCATTTCCACCATCATCTCATACGTTCCGAGCAATTTTTCTCCTGCCCCCCTCCCTCCTGCCCCCAAATAACAGCGGCTGCAGTTGCTACATAAGCAATGCTCTTTCGTTTTAAATAAAAGCTGCTCGATTTCACAGCGCCAATCGAGCCGCATTAACCGAATTATTCTCCCCCTCCCACCCCCCGTCACAATAAATACATTCAACAAATATTTCCTCCTACGTACAACAGTAGCAGACTTTGCTATTTTAAGACTCAGTTTAATAGAGTTGACCGAGCTCGAATAAAGTAAAGCAGGCAAATACATATCACTCAGAAAATAGTTTCCATCAGTTAGCGAGGCTCTACATATATTATCGGGCGACTATCCAGCAGAGGGGGACATCAAGGATACGGCAGACTGCTTCTTAAGAGTATAAAGCCAAGGCATATCGAGGCAGACATGCACGTGCAATTGGTAAAGCGCAAAACAAATGGTACGAGGCGAGTTGAACTGCTGTTAGGGTTGGAAGCGCCGCGAGAGACTCCGAGCGACCAATTTAACATCGAAACGACCCTACGCTCCTTATTCCAATATTTATATAAAAGTTTTTTCCCCGAATTCCCAGCTCGTTTGTTATCGCCTTTATGAAGGAGCGATAGGCGGCGATGACGCTGGATGTCATAAATGTTCGATTTATGTGGTTGTGGCGCTAGCATCAGCTTCTCAATGCTATTTCTTCCCTTTCTCTCCTTATTCTTTTCCCTTTTTCTCCCCCACCCCCCTCTCTCTATACTGCTCGGATAACAAATGTCGCTGAGATCCCTGGGATTTTCGTTCAGTGATTCGGATGATTGAAAAACAAACGGCATACATCATCAATGTAATTTATTGACCGAGGAGGAACGCGTCCATCTCTCTTATTCGTGTATTGGTAGGCTCTTCGCCTTTATAGAGATCTTCGAGAAAGACTAATTGAGATGCTTGATGGCGACGTGGCAGTGTGAATTCTTTCGGCTTTGTGCGCTTTATGTTTTATAAAGGATAATTAATTGACTCGCAATGAATGGGGTGTAAATAGTTGTGGTAGGAAACACTTGGAGGGAAAATAATAAAGAACAAATGAAAGGAGAGATGATAAAAAATGTGTTTATTTGATTGTGTACAAACTGAATGGCAGCCAACTGTCCTGAAAAAGAAAATACTTCAAAATCCATACAAATGTCGGCATTAAATTATCAGATTAATAAATTCGTGCTAAATTTTCCTAATATCAACCATGTGCCAACCAAATTGTCCAACTGGAATATTTCCATCTTATCTCGGATTCTAAACTTACATTCCCATTATTGCTACGCGGCCGAAAGAAAGTTTCATTTCATCTAGCCTAATGACAATACGACTCAACTACAATTATTTCAGCGAGTACGTTAATTCCTCGGCACGTTTATCCTATAATTATATATATACCCAATTATCTATTAATGCGTACTCGGAATTTCCTTCGTCGAAATTCTTCCGGCAATTCTACATAAGAGTGGCCAATAAGTGCAACTTTATAAAAGAATAGTGAAAAACAACAACAACAACCATTTGTTCCAACGAATTTCAATACAAGGTCACGTTTTAATATCGACAGTCGATTGCCCTGTCAATCATGCCATCATAACGCTCCTACCAATGTTTGCCGAAAATATTTATAATACTCGCCTCTACATTTCACTCCACTTGACAAAGTCCCGCAGACTCGAAGCTCCCCCTCCTCCACCGCACCTTCTACTCCTTTGGTATTATTTACGAGACGAAGAAGTAATATCGAGGGCGTTAGTCGACGCACAAGTGACAATTAAAGCCCGACACGCGGCAGCCACGAGCCATACAATTGGACTCGCGAATCCAAATGCAAATGATGCAGCAACAACGCCAGCTCTTCGGCATTAAATCGGCCGTTGGCACCGAGTCATCCCTCGTGGACGATGAGCAGCGCTTAACGCCACTTGGCATTGCTTAAGGTCGAAGCCGAACCCAATGCCTCGACCACTCCACGCGAGCAGTGGTAGCAGAGGGGCTGAAAGGGGTCGGTGCGTGGGAGGTGTCGCCCGGGTGTGTGTGTGCGTGCGTGCGTGGGGTCGGGGCTGGAGGATGTGGGTGGTGGCCGTGGATGAGAGAGAGAGCGTGGAATATAACTCAGCTGTACAAGCTCGTTTAATCTGCATGCCCCATGCAGATAGAAAGTAATTCCGTTCGGGCTCGCACTGAATTAATAACGAGATCCCACTGGACGCAGCGCACTCTCTTCTCCCCCGAGGACCCGAGTCAGTCCCGTGAGTCGCGGTGGCCTTCCTTCCTTTAACAGAGCACTCCCACCCCCTACCCACTTACCGCATCCTTTCCCCGCTCTTTTCCAGGCGGCGCTTCTCGATTATAAGGCTCCTTGGCCGTGGGCACTACGTCGCACTCTCTCTCGGCCGATCGGCTCCGCGGCCATGCACACACAGCCCGCCAACTCCTCCGACTCGTCAAATAAGCGAGGAGAGCCGCCGCAGGGGAAAACCCGCCCTGCCAATGTATTATTGTCCCGTGTATTTGCATTCAATCTCGCGACTCGGGGGTGTCCCGAAGGCCAGCGAGGGCCCGACTGTCGCTTGGGGAGGGAGGCTGAGAGCTCACGTGGGCCGAAAGTATATTTCTGAAGCGCGTTTGTCTTGAGCTGCGCACATTTGGGGAGACGAGTGGCCTGGGAAACCTCGCTAAGCTCCAGGCCAACGATACTTTTGCTTTACGAGTGTACGTTGACGCGCTCGATTTAGGATTTGTCGGGAGGAGGAGCTGGTGGGAGGGTGACGCTAGCCTCGTAAGACAATGGACTTTGGCGTGAATTTGGATAATTAATTCGAGTCCAAAGGCCCGGAAAGATGAGTTGAGCGTGAGATAAAAATGGCCGCTGAATGTTCTAACGATAATTGCAGAGCGAACGTCTTTAAGATTGTTGTTGTAGTATGCAGGAGGCTAGGGGTTGGAGTATAAATAAAGCAAAGGGATTTTTAAGGGAGAAAATTCTTTTGCGCGGCAAAAGGACACGACAAAGGTGTATATCGAGTATAGGATAGATGGAAATTCATGGAAATCTATTTCCATTTGGAGGATAGGAATACGTAAGCTTTTCTGCAATTTTCCATTAGCTTTGAGCAAATTAAACATTATATACTAAGTCAATATCCGTGAAATTGGCACGAATTTTTTCTTAATATTTTCCAGAAGTGGCCGAAGTAGCTACGTAAAGTAGTTGAAAGTTGAAAAATTCATAGATTTCTCTGGGAATATCAAAATTCTGTCAACATTTTTAAAGCTCTCGTTTGCTTTATTAATCTATTTATTTGCAGGCCAAATGCGTAATTGTAATCTGTCTTATCAATGATAAACTGAAGGCTAAAAATTAATGTAATTTAATGTCCTACAATTCAAATGTCCTATTAATAATTGCGATATGATTTAAATTTTGCTTCGCTTAAAAAAAAATGTGCCACTAATTGATTCCTATTCATAATTCTTACATAATTAAATGCGAGTCTCTTCCACGTGATTAAGCACTCCTAGAAATTTATAGATGAATAATGAAAGAATATAAAGCATTTTGAAACTTAGGAATTACAAATTTTTTTATTCGAGAAAAGATTTTTTATAAGCATTTGTATAATGGTTCAAAAGAAAACAGATATCGCTTACTTTATTACACAATTTAAACAATTGTAATTTAAATGCACAATCTACATAGCCAAAATATATTCATGAATACGTAAAAGAAAAATGAAATGAGAATTTTTTTAAATTCTTTAAAAATTTCCTTATGTTTCTTTTTACTTTCGATGACATTTGTTACATCAATGTCACTCAAATATAGATTACATTTTCTCTAAATGTATATAGTTCAATGTCTCCTAATATATTTTTAAATCATATACTTTGAAATGAACAAGATTTTTTCAACGATTATGAAATTCAATTATTATTAGTAAATTAATGATAATACGTTGCAATGCTACTGAAGCTTTGATTTCGTTATTCAGTTTATATAAGAAATTACAAACAATAAGTAAACGCGAGTCAAGCAGATAAACAATAACATCCCTTGCTTACTGAGTTAAGTAATCAAAAATTGTGTGTTTGAGTGATGTAGCTACGATTATCAGTAATATTTCTTACAATTA
The DNA here is from genome assembly GCA_030522565.1 of Ceratosolen corneri. Classification (NCBI taxonomy): domain Eukaryota; kingdom Metazoa; phylum Arthropoda; class Insecta; order Hymenoptera; family Agaonidae; genus Ceratosolen; species Ceratosolen corneri. The sequence goes on along the minus strand of JAPYYT010000813.1, from coordinate 28,231 downwards.
CTTCTAAATTAACCCAAAGTCATTCACAATTCTATGTAGAAACTTTAATATTTAATAATCCTATAAGCCTCGTTACGCCAGTTGTCGGAATAAATTTCGTAGTTTGCGTTGAATTGTCTTTGAAAAATATTAGTAAAACTCCCAGAGACCGTGCTCCGTCCACAGATGCAAGTTAATTAATTAAATGTGTTGCTGCTTCGTGAAGATCGTTAAGTTCAAGCACATCGAGAAACTCGCAAAGAAACATCGAGAGAGCGCAACAACTACATTGACGCTCGCGATTCTTAACTTCTCCAACACATCGAACTGCTTCCCTATCTTTATATTAAAAAAAATTTTGTTTTTAAGGAAAGCCAAAGTTACTTTAACTTTGGCCTTTTACGACCATTTTACAAAGTGCTAGAACTTGTCGGTCCAGTTTGCAATTGAGAATTCATTCTTTAGTTTCCCACCACTCAGCCAATAGAAAATGCATATACTTTATTTATTGTTTTGTGATGTGTATGAATTTTTCTTAAATTGTTTTCCTACTTGTAATTCTATATTAACCATTTAATTTAAACGCAGCGGCAGTATTTACTTTTTAATATTATTATGTAAAATATAAAAAGCCAATGTCATTGAAAAGCTAATGGGCTTAATTTTTCAATTGGCCGGATCGACAATTTGAATTAATCAATGACACAAAGATGTTTATGCGATACACGCAAATTGTAATAATATAAATTTATTTCTGAAAATAAATCGTGCAAATTACATTAATGATCGATAATGCATAATGGTGAATTATATAATTCACGTAGGTGTTATTTTTTATGTTAATCGTCGCGATTGTCTTGGAACTTGTTTGCTCGACTCCCTTCAACTTACTCATGTCAATTAATAGTTTCTCATCACTCAGCCACTATTATGGAGGCTTACTTAATATATTAAACCTATTAAAATTTAAACAAATACAATTTTCCAAGGCCTGGCCCATAGCACGGGGCCATAAGTTCTTTTAATCAAAGGCAGCACTCGGAAAAGACATTGAAAAATACATTACAGGCTTAAATCGGTGCTCAGTTTTCCCGTCACTTTTCCAATAAATCACAGTTTAATTTAAGCGATAGAATACTGGAATGCATATCGGCCACAATCAAGGCCACCCGCCGTCTCTTAGATTCGCGTGACGACAGATAACGAAGTCTTCGGGAAGAAATGCATTCACTTCATACTGGGGTGGAAAATAACGAGGACAAGCTGCCGGAGGTACTTTGCGAGGCATTCGCCAAACGATTTTCTCCATTTCTCAGAATCTATCCTTCCCCCCCACCTTCCCCCACTTTCGTCAAACTTTTTTCCTCCACCTTCCTATTATTACCCGACCTATCATCTCATCATACTTCCCGTCTTCCGCTTCTTTGCCTCTTCTTCATTCACTTTATCACTATTCTTTTATCTTCGTGTTCGGACCTCTTAATTATAAGAATATATCTTGCTGTGCTCTATTGTCATTTAGCATCCTTTTCCATTTTACTCGCCAAATTCGATCTTTTCTATTACATTGTCGTTCATTCCCGTTGAATCCCGTTGAATGAATTTTGCATAGCTTCTCATAGACAATTATTTCACACGTAGAAGTTTCCATTTTTCATACTGTAATTATGTTTCTTGGGTGATAAGGAGGTTTCATCGCCAACTAAGAAATTATATTAATTAAAGGGAAATAATTCTATTCACTTCCTTTCGCCAACTCTTCATAATCCTACCTCTCATAGACACTCGGGCAAATATATTATTAGCTTCGCTCAATAATTTTATTTACATCTCCGTAAATAAATGCAAGATTTCTGCTTAATAAATTAGTTTAAAGTCCTTGGTATCTTTGGATTGTCATTAAAATCTTATAACATTAACGCACTATTAATATAAACTCCAACACACACACTCTTTTATTCAAATAAAATTGTAAAATCTACCTCCATCCGTTATCTTTCTTTCGGTTACTTTTATCCTTAGGTCCCTTCATTTTTGCATCCTCTCTCCATCCTCATCCTCGCCTATCCTCACCCTCCCTCTTCCATAAAATCCATTGATTTTCCAAAATTTTATACCTCCGTCCGCCATGTCATTGTCGTCCAATGCCTCGCTCACTTGACTTTGACAGTAGAAGTTTGCTCGTAGAGCAGAGAAGAATGTCTTCGCAAAGGGACGCCCTTAAGTCTGGCTGTTGGCAGCAGGCCGTAACCGACGAGGACCCATTTGCCAACTTAATATTTAACGTCTACGCGAACTTCTCTCTCTCTCTCTTTTTTTTTGTTTTTTTTTTTGTTTTTGTTTCTTTCTCTCTTCATTTTTTATCCCGGCTGACGTCGTTTGTCCTCCTTTTGGCCTCCTCTGCTGTTCGCTCCTCTACACATGCTCGGAGAACAAAGGGAGATGAACAGTAGTCGTCCTTAATGTCTTGAGGGCTATTTCTCAACTCTCTCTCTCTCTCGCGCGCGCACGTGAGAAGCATACTCTGTTGTTCCACATAGGCCCACCACGCTGCTGCTGCTTCTTTTTTTTTCTTTTATCTCTCTCTCTCTCATTTTGCCCCGCCCTACTTTTGCGCCCAGCTCGCGAGATTGGCATAAATGCGCGTGTGTTTTTCAAATTGCCTCTTACATCTTTTAGCGCGTTCTCTCTGTCTCTCCCTCGCACCCCACAGTCGCACCCCGCACTCCCGCAATTCAGCTCTGCCTCTCCATACTTATGTGCGGCTGATTTGATTAAAAGCGTACGAGAGATGAAATTTTTAGCGCCGCTGAGTGGACAATATATTTACGAGCGCGCAAATGAGTTTCTCATTCTTTTGCATAATTTAGATTGTTTTTCCCCGCTGTTCATTAACTGTATCGTAAAGGCTGCTAATCGTGCCTCTGTATTAATTTAATTTAGCATTGTTTTTCTATTCTCCGTGTTAATTATCATATTAAAATTTTGCAAATTAGCTGTTTTATTAGTAATTTTACTGTATTATTACTGCCTTAATGTCATTTAATTTTATGCTTTAAAATTTCGTTGGAATAATTGAGTTTTTTTTTTTTTATTTTGCAAAGTACCACACATTAATTAAAACTAATTTTAAAATCTACTGGACTATTATGCTGATATTACGAATCAGTGTATATTATAGATAAGAATTAGAACGTTATATTTTGCCAAGTCTTATCAAATATCGGCTAATATATCTACGAAATGTATGTCTGACCATACCCATGTATACACTACTTGTACCATCGGACATGACCGCACACATGCTCTATAGTTGTATTTCTTCAGTTCGAACATTGATTTATTTAATTTCTTTACACATTTATTTACATGCATTTAAGTTATTCTAGAACTTAACATCAATTATTAATAAATTAGCAAATAACATTATTAATAATTGAGATATTAAATTACAACAGATCATGATTAATATTATAAAATTGATAATTATCTTATAAATTCTAAAATAAGAAATAATATATTTAGTAATAAATAAAATAAATACAAAAAACAATTTTATCATAAATTTAGATATCATCAATTTGCCAACCTTCTACCTTCTCTTGATTCTTTGATAATAATTTCTATATATTGCAGTCCAATGTTTGCAATATTAATAAAATTTCTAAATTTATATATATATATATATATATATATAGAGAGAGAGAGAGGAATTCATATAATTTAACAATACCTAATTTGAAAATATTATTCAATCCACGAAACAGTATTTACAAACTTTACCGATTTACTCTTTTATTAAATTACATTGATTTACTTACGATAAAAGTACATCAACTATTTATTGTTAATGCAATTTGTTAATCTTTATTATTACACAATCTTATGGAATTAAAATTCTAAGGATTGCCTATAACAATAATTAAAAAATAATTCTGCAACATTAAAGTTGCAGTAATAATTATTATTATTGCATTAATAATTTTGATGACTTTCAACGACACTTCGAAATAGAATGATTTAGGGCACTCAAATAAAAATTGATAACTCAATAATTCCTCTGTGAAAACATTTTTTCTCCATCAAAAAAATATCTGCCATCACTCAAGCGTATCGTTGTCAACGAAATTCAATCATAAATTATATAAATGTAATGGATGTTCGGCGCATGAAACCTAAACGAAAGCAATAAATATAAACATCAATGAAGCAGCAATTTTATTTTACCGGCAAGGAAGATGTTAAAAATAGACGGCAAACATCGAATTTCATAAGAAGAAGGAATAAAAGAAGAGAGTGGAAGGAGGTATGCAGCGAAAATGGGAATGCCCGATTGCCGCTACGAGCGAGAGAGACAGACGTAGTTGAATGGGAGAAAGAGAAAGAGGGGGAGAATAGAGAGTGCAGAGAGAAGAGTACAGCGGGCAAGAAAACGATTCGGATAACTTTTCCACTTGGCGAAATTCCGCATAATCCAGGCGCGGAAAAGTAGCGAACACTTCCCTCGGTCCCTCCCCACCCCTCCTGCCAAAGCAGTCAACGCAAACTAACTGGATAGGCTACTCCCGAGCTGTAATGGCGAGAAGCAAGCGGTTACGAGTGAGAGGTAAAAGTCGCGCACTTTGGTTTGTATAATTTAATTAAAGCGCTCGAGTGGTGGACGAGAGTAAGGATAGAACGATACTCCGAGGGGTCGGAGGGGCGGTTGGCCATCTTACATTTAACGGACAATGCAAGGGAGCGAGGGGCTTTCTTACTTTCTGCCGTGTCAATTGCATTCTAGGGCTTCGAGTAGTCGCGCACTCTCTCTCTCTCTCTCGAGGCTATAAATTTTTATGCGGTAGATTGTCGAACGTCTTGTTGCACATTCGAGGGGAACAGATTTGAGGAGAAAAATGCACGTGAGAAAATGCCAAGTAAGCCAGCTGTATTCCTGAACTCGGTCGATTTTTCAATTCTCTATATTTCCATCGTATCAATTAGTCGTAGGAGAGGAGAGGAGCGAGAGGAGGAGGGCGAATAAACAAAGTGATTAACAAAGAGGTGGTGAAAGGACGGACGTAAAAGTGGTTTCGCCATAATTTACGATACGCGGGAAGAACATAAACGAGGCACAAAGGACTCGAAGTGGATGAATTGGTTAAAATGACGAGGAAAGAGATTACTTTACGTGATTTTTTTAAGGAAGACTTTTTAAAATTTGACCTCTCGATATATGGTATTCCATTAATGTACTGTGAGAATGCATGCAAATTAAATAATGCCAGAGTGTTCTAATTCGAAAATCCAAATTATTTGAAGGTCTTGGCATGTTCCCGAGACTATTTTCGAGTGTGTAAAATTTTTATCGCGGTTATTCGATCGCTCAGAATGTTTGAATGAAAGCATACGCGAAAGATTACTATTACCATCCAATTCCTATAAATTCATTATCTTCTCAATCTTGAAAATGAAACTGAGTAGCCGAGGAATATGTACATCTGCGAAATTGTCTTTCCGTGTCTTCGAAGCGCAGAACAAATAATCTGCTACACATACCGGACGCACATACATTGCCAATTTATAAGTTTAAGTAATAAGCAATTTTCATCCTTAAATCCAATTTACGCAAATTTAAAAGCTAAAAAGACATAAAATACAATATTACTGTTGCATTATCGTGCCATTGAATATTCGTAATACGTAATAGATAAAGTGTCTTGAAAGAAATTCAATCGAATGGTAATACGAGTGCATTGTCAGAAAATATCGCACCAATTGAATCGAGATTTCTAATGCCTCTAATTAACACTTTACAAATCAGAATTTCAAATCTATACTTCCCGAGAAAGCTATTTGATTTTTATGAGTATATAAATTTGTATAAAAAAAAGGGGGGGGGGAAATGCCCCAAGATCGTGGTTGATTGCAACTTGTAATGAAATACTGCAGCATAATAAGCGAGAGCATTGCTCTTTTTTAACGCACAGCCAAATGAAAAATAGAAATACCATTTGACCGACGTTCGCTTCAATTTAATTAAATTAAAGCGCGCATCGCTTATCGACTATCAACAGCCGTTAATTTACCTCGGAGTGTAATAATTGCGTGGGTGGCAATTCCAAGAGGTACGCTAATGAAGCGAGGGGGAGATGTGGTAAGTACTTGCCGGGGCAAATAATTCTTCTGCGGACAAAAGAAGTAGCTTGCAGCCAAGGACCATTCCTCCGCTTCGGTATTATATTTCGTAGTCTCGCGGCTTTCGAAAATTTCACTTCAGCTCGCCGAGGGCAAAGTGAAAATACCAGGAGCCAGCACGAAGCTCATCGATCGGCCCCGGCCAAGACGAAGTAGACGCCAAGCTCGCGAGAAATTCGCCGGGGAAGTGTCTCGACTCCCTAGACCTCGGCAAGTGCGGGGTGGGTCGGGAGGGCCAGAATTGAGGATGCGCCGCACATCTGCATATAACCCGCTTTCTCACTCAAGGCCGCGGTTTGGCGCCGACAGCGATCGGGAGTTTTCCCCGGCGTCGACAGCTGCGGGGCCATCTGTGCGCCCGTAGACGAGGGAAATCGGGAGTGGCGGCACCTATACACCCCTCGCCGATCTCTCCGGCTTCCGCCTCCTCCTCCTCACCGTCGTATGGGGGCTTACGTAACCTATCTAAAATAGATAGCCGGGGACAATGTCTGGTGCTGCCCGTGCGCTGTGCCTATGCCGCGCGGGGAGGGAGGCCGTGACAGCGGAATGGGGATCGGGGGTATCGGCGGCGACTGCGGGGTGGGAGGGATAGGGTGGGAACAGAGCAAAGATATGAGGCTGCGTGGTAGTAAGTACTCCCAAAGGACTCGTGCACCGCTAGTGCTTCTCAAACACAACCAAGTTGCAGATGATCTCTCCATTCTTCATTACCTACTGGGAGCGTTCCCCGGGTAAGTACTCGAGCTACTCACGTGCTCGCGACACACGGCACAGACTCACCCTGGAGTTGCAATGAATCGACTCTCTATCACATCGCCCGCACACTCTCTCTCTCTCTCTCTCTCTGCGGCAGCACTCTCGCACACTGTATCTCAATCTTGCCAGCAGCCTATCTCTACACTCGATTCCAATGACAGCTCTTCTCTTCCATTGTCGTTATATTCTCTCATGAATACTACTTTCATGGCCTCTATGAATAAGGTCGAGGCGCAAGAAAAAAGAGAGGGAAAGAGAGATAAGCCCACGTCGATAATTATTTTTATGTGTTTAGCGCTTATGGAAATTTGCGAAGAGATAGCTATATTCCTTACTGCTTCCCATATTATAAATCTATTTTATTGTCCGCTCAAATTAGATTTTCTTTTTCTCATTGTTCTATTTTACAAGTTTTATCACCTTGGGGTGCTACTACTCTCGCCAGCTTATTCTTTGAAAATGTGAAACGATCATTTAGATTATCCGATTACTAATCATAACGATTCACTGATACGGCAATGTCCAATGATGTTATTCCTATGCTAAAAATAATGTATTACATTGCTCTGTGTCTCTGCGTTTCTTCCTCAATGAATATACTATTTTATGAATTTTATGATAAGCAAAATTAATAATATTTATATATATATATTGAAATAGTGATAAATGCAATTTACCTCAATATTTTCAAGAAAAATCATTTTCAAAAAAAAAAAAACTATCATTAGCTACAATATCTATAAATGGATCAATGTCATTTTTTTTCTTCTTTTTTTCTCTTTTTTTCTCTTTTTTTTATGAAAAATTCCCTTTGCGTCAGAATGAAAATTTTAAATATTCTTAAAAGCTGCAAATGGATAGTTTTGCATTTTTCAAACAGAGTCTTAGCCGATAAATAAATAACTATACACCATTATTAGCCATAAATTTTGATTTTGAATGATTTATGAATAAAAAATAATGTTAAAATGAAGGATGTAATATAATATTTAATGAAATATATTTTTCAAACTGATATTTTCCATCCAAGCGTACACTCATAAATCTCTTGTAAAATGGCAGAAAAGGCACTCTTACTTCATTTGCATGATCATTTAATTTAACGTTAATTTCATCTAAACAAAATTTAATGTTCATTACAAGAGGGAAGTGGCAATGCGCGCTTAAGAAGTCGCCTCACGCTCCATTCCAAGCAACAAAATAGTAAAACGTCCCGGCACAATAATTGAGCTCAATTTCAAAATGTATTGCGTCAAACGGTCCGGCGCATACAATACTCTTGTCACGTGGCATAAATTAAAAGTCTTTGGATTTGTAATTGCAATTTTTGCTGTAAGTCCAACTGCAAGTCCAACTGGAATTAAAAGTCATCGTCCTCCTCCTTGTATTATTGGAGAATATAAATTATTTGATATAGTTTAATGTTGGCCCAGCTCCTCGAGGGCGACAGAGCCCCTCGCCAATCAAGATCGGAGATGACAATGCCGGAAGAGGCGAAGGAAGCAAGAAATGAGCAAACGAAATCCTGGCCTCGGCGATCTGCTCGGCTCGTGGCAGCTGTCAAAGAGGCCCGCAGGTAGTTGAAGGTGGAAAAGGGGGGTGGGGAGGGGAGCGAGGTAAGTAACGGTACGCACTCGATTGGGGCTGGCAATCGTAGTCGAGCAGGTGCTGTCAGGTAGGCAAATGGCCAGGTAAGGGCAAGAAGGGCCGATTCGATTATTTAGAGGAAGTGTCCGTCGCACCGACTGGCGCAATATGGCGACGGAGACGGGGAATTTTAAATTAGCAGGACCGTTGCTGTTTTTGCCCGGGGCTAGGAATTCGCGGGCGCGCGTGCGCGCGCGCGTGTGTAAAGGAAGGGCGTATAGATGTTGGGGGATGTAAGAGGAGTAGTGGATGGGCAAATTTTGCAAACGAGAATTACCATTTCTTACGGCATTATTTGAAGAGTGGAAAAGAACTTTTATCTCTCTTGAAACATATTTTATTGATGCATCGTTAAAGTAGAACATACAATGAGTCTTTCATAAGCATTTCTATTATCAGCTTAAGACACATGTTTTTTATAAACTGTTGATCTAGCTGGAGAAGATGTAATAAACATTAATTAGCAATATCGATTGAAAGTTGATGAAAGAATAGAAGGAAGAAGAAGAAAAACTTGTATCAAAAATTGAAGAGTGTCCGAAGATAAATTATAATTATATATTATTAAGCTGAGTGGTAAAGCCAATGGGGTATAAAGCATTATTATTACACACTTAGTCTTGTGTATAAAAACAATTATGAATTAAAAATCCGAAAATGTTTATAATTAAAATCGCTTAGCGGCTCCATAAAGAGCTTATAGCTTTCAACTCCAAAACCATTGATTGTATAAACGAGGAGAAGCCATATTAACCGCTCTATTTATTAATTAAACTTAGAATATTATAGCCTTTAAAGATACATCACGAGGCACGTAAGTTCCAGCCGAGCTTTTCTATTACAAAGACAAGAATTCGTAATTAATTTTCTGAGGTTTTCAATTATAATTGCAAAGCTCTCCATTTTTTTTCTCTTAATAATAAGGACTTCATTCGGCTGTCAATGAATGAACTGATGAAGCAGGTAAAATTTCAATGTAAAATCGGTTAGACCCGCGCGATGATTTATCTGGCTAGTAATTTTATTAATTTCCTTGTGGTGAGGTGAGGTGAGGCCGGGAAGAGAGAGACGCCAGAGGCGCAAAAACATCATTGAGATGCCGAGAAAGTGAGAGGGTTACAGCAGTGGGAGGGGAGGAAAGCAGAAGGAAATAATAGCGGGAGAAAAAGTTTGAACGCTGCAGCAAATGTGAAATAAACGCGAGCGGTGGGGAGGGGAGCAAGGGAGGGTGATGGAGGAGGAGGAGGAGGAGGAGGAGAGCCGTGTAAAGTATGCGTAGAAAAAGATAGATGAGCGAGGGCTGGCTGTTGAGAAATCGCGGGTCGATCAGCCGTTGTTTTGTCGCCGGGGCGAGAGACTTTTGCCTGTGGGCCGACGGCGACGGTGTTTTCCCTCGCGAGGAGTCGAGTGCACTCGGGATCACTGGCTTTATTCTTTGGGAAGACGCGGGCAGATGTGCGGCAGTCCTGTTAGCCGGGCAAACTATGTTTATAAGGGGCTAAGCCACCGAGGATTGGCCGCGAAATGCGAGCAACTCACTTTCAATATGAGGGATCGAGCGAGGCTCGAGATCCACTCGGCTTGACGCAAAGTTGATGCTCTGGAATGCAGATTTCCCGGCCACACTGGCATGATAAATTGGCCCATTATTTTATCTACTTTATCTCGGCGCGATAAAAATTCGGGCTCAAGTACGGGTAAACTTAATATTCGTGGGTTTAATAGACAGTTGGCGGGACTAATTTACCTCTCGACTCGATCATCACAATGAATATACCGTTTGGCTAAATAAATACCATTGACAAGATAATAAATGAGATAAGTAATTTATGGTGTTGTAAAAGCTTCATTTGCCGACGAAAATTAAATTCCCAAGGCATGTTCGTTTCTCTTTTAGCGCTTAATGGGGAATATTTCTATTGAATGTCCACGACAAATCAATGTTATGACGCTTGTCGGCCGTAATGTGTAAGACTCGTTTAATATTTGAAGCTACTGGCGCAATTAATACATAAAGTTTCCAATCTGAATTAAGCTACAAGGTGCTTACGTCAAATTCCAAATAGCTTACGAATAATATCCAAAGATCTTATACGAAAAATCCGCATCTCTAGCCAAATGGCCATTATTAGCTGAGCGAATTACAATTGATAAATTAAAAGGGAAAAAATCCTATAGCCGAGAAGTACTATTACAAAATAAGATAAGTTTTCCAACATTATGTAAGAATGTAACATTAGAAACTTTTTAAGTATATTGCTCAATTGAAATGGCCATTAAGATTTTATTTTAGTAAAAGTGTTATAGGACTTTAAAAGTAAATGTTATATTGCAGAGCAAATCTCCCTTTATTTTTAAATTAAAAATTTTCTTCTTTCATGGCAGATTTTCCCTTCTTCTGCACTTCTGCAGAAGGCTTTCGAAAATCATTTCAATACACATTTCAATCATTCTTAATCATCCAGTCCATATTTTTGATTCTAAATTCTCGAAATATTGACGAAAAATTAATAAAACAATATTAAATTCCACGAACTTTTCAAAACGTACGAACGCACACGCGTGGGAAGGATAGTCTCGTTCTACGTCATTTTATTTTTCAAAAAGGCAACGCAAACTAGTATAAACAGAAATTGCGAGGAAGAGACGAAGAGAGCAAGGCGAAAAGAAACAAGCCGAGTAAATTTACCAACTGTAACATAAATCGATCCTCCCTATGTCTTTTTCAATTAATTCCCATCGTCCACGAACGTCCAATTGATATTTAAAAAATTATTAGCCGTTAATTGGTTTGCAACAAAAGTTCAAGCTTGCTTGCTGGCCTTTCAAGCCACTCGTTAATTCCCTCGGCAATATTGCTACAATTAATATTTCTTCTTCCTTATGTGGAAAGCATTTGGGAAAGGATTTATTTTCAGTCAAATCACATATTATTAAACGGAGAAACTGATAAGCAATTTCATCAATGCGCAAGCCATATTGCTATTAAAAGACAAAATTCACTCCACTTTCGTTACTAATCAAATCAATAATTTACGTTGAACAGTCTACATCTATTTGTTATAAAAAATACTATTCGCAATTGGCTTATCGCATAGTGTCGTTGCTCCTCCACTTTAAAACGATTGTTTAGAGCCCAAAGTGCAATCCAATATATATTAATCCGTCTTATCGCCAAAATATTTCATGTATATTGTAATAAATTTGAGTTTTGCGTTCAATTAGTAACTGCGTAGCACTACAAATATATTTACTTGGCAGACCAACACCGACATTAGTGGGGCTCACAGCCCTAAACTCCATAATCTCTTTGAATCCTGAACAAAACTCCCCCCCACTCGGCTTCCCCCTCCTGAATCTCTACCATTTCTTCATCAAATTTCAATGTAGTTGTAGCAAATTATCTGAAAAATGAGATATCGATCGTGCATTCTGATAAAGCTAACGCATGTTAATATTAGTGAGCACCCTGTATGCAAACATTTACCAAATACTTTTCCCCTACTAATTACATTTAATACGCCCTCTTTTATAAAGTATTTTTCATTTTGCCGCCAAAAGAGCTTACAATCACTATTGTAACCTAATGTAACAATCATTATTGTAAATTATTTACAAGTTGAAAGCCATGCATATATTTTCATGCATTTTTTTTTTTTTTACAATCAATATTAACTGACATTCTTGATTTTACATTCAAGGCTCTAATAAATCCAAGGTCGCACAATCATTTCGTAGCACTTTCCACCCAAACAGCAATCATTGTGAATTTCTAGTTGCAATCATGAAGCTCTTGATTTTCCGCGCACACTGGCCATGTATACTTTACGTCGTTCCTGCCCATATTGTTTTTGACTTTTTGACTTTTTAACTTTTTAAAGCCACCACCCCGTCATTTCATCAGAAAAGTCTGAAGAGCAAAGTTGCGATAAAGTCTGTCAAGCAGTAAAGTCCCGCTTAGGGAGGAGGACGGGAATATTAGCGAATATTAGGAGCCTCCTCCCTATCCTCCTCGACACATCTAAATTTTAACTAATAATCCGAAATAATTCAGAAAATTGCGTCATTTCACACTTGTACGGTGGACAATTAAGAGAGAGAGAAAAAAATTGATTCGAGCGTATTTGAGATAATAAACATTCCCAAATAAAACTAAAAAATTCATTTACTGTTAATCCTTATTTTATTTTCGGTACTTTATGACATTATCTTCCGTGCCATTAGTGAATATAATAATTGAAATTATAGTTTATCATATTTCTCAATAACAGTATTTCCAATGTAACGCAATTGCTCTTGTTGCAAAATGCACTTGCTGTTATGTATTTAAAACGGTTATTAAATAAAGCGAATGTTAATGCAATTCGTTCGGTAGAAGAAGTCTTTTGTAATTTCATTTTGTTTTTAACCTGCGCATACCATTTAAAAATATCGTCGAAAAATTGTCGGGGAATATTTGCCGTAGCCATATAAATGTATTATTTCCTCCTCGGGAAATGATTATACTGCGCAAAATTAATAATAGTAGGATCGTTGATGTCGGTGTTGGTCTGCCAAATAGCTAAATATATAGTAGTACGAAAAAAAAAATTGAAGATCTGAAAATGCAAATCTGTAAAATAAGAAATGGGGCAAAGGGAAATGGAAGGGAATTTTAGGAAAAGCCTTGAATGGCGAGTGGCTTTTGTGAAAGGTCGAGGATCATCATTAGGGAAGCCAATACGTATAAAACATTGGAAATTAGCTAATTATTCCTAAAATTAAAGAGCCAACTCTTTCCATGCGCATTATAGCTGCTCGCTAATTAAAATTGTGCCTTTCATAATTATGGCGCAGCCACTGTAATAGAGGATGTTGGCATTTCGCACATGACAAGCACAAAAATTTATTCCTAAAAGCCGATCAACCGTAATGCACAATTAAAGCCCCAATAAATTATAATGAGGCGGTTTTTCCGTTAATACACGCGCGCGCGTGTGTGTGTATATGTATATCTGAACGGGATTAGAGCGCACCTGCGGACATTGCCTTTCTTTTCTCAATAACTCAAAAAGGAGTTGCGCAAGCGTGACGTAACATCATAATAAGCGGCGTGATCCGTGTTTGCTTCCCTCGTGAAAAGCTGCAGTTGCAGCACGGAGGCTGAATCGTGGGTGGTGGGGTGGGGATGGGAGGTGGATCGAGAGTTATTGAAAGAGACGCATCGATATGCGCGCGGATAATTTTGGCGTAGGGCCGCTGCAATACTGCGCTGCTCCGTCCATGTTGCGGCAATATCGGGATGAGTTATTGTTCGACGAGCACAATGCACTCAAATACGGAATGAAGTCGGAAAATTGATAGAAAAAAGGAGGGGAAGAAAAAAACAGAAGAGTGGAAGAGAGCGAGCGGTGGGGGTGTATGGGAGTGTGGGTGGGGGTGGGAGAGTCGGGGGTGGGGAGTAGAAAAAAATCTCGCCAATTTTTCTCCGGGGTCTTATAAATTTTTGCCCGCCGCCGAGGCGTTCGAGTAAAAAATTTATGTATCCTCGGTATTCGCACGCGACGCGCTTATATAGGAGTGGCTTTTCGGTCGCATTAAAGTCTTGCTTAAAAATACTCAGTTTCGTGGCTTATTTATAAGGGAGTATATAAGGTAGTGGCTTTGGCGGCGGGAGAAAATAAGGGAATAAACTGGCTGAGCGATAAGCTCCGCGAGTGTCTCGAAGCCCCTTCGTACCGCGGACTCGTTAAAATTCACAAACCATTCGCCTCGATAATACAAGAGCCATTTACGATGATTTCCCCTTTGGTGTTAATTTCAAGTGTCAGAGTACGCAAAAATCATACTCCTATGGCGAAACACTTCTTAAACGCCCGACAGACTCTACGCGTTTGCCTTCAGCCGCCTCAACTGCCATTCAATTAATTCGGCTTATCGACATTAATGGCGAAAAATCCCCCTACGGCCGGTTGATCGTAGCTCACACCTAAGTAGCAAACATAATAAATCAACTGCCCGGTAAGAGCTCTTGACTACGTAGACACGTGAGTGTGTATCGGGAGTGGAAATTATTATACGATAAGTAGTTTAATTTAACTTGACCTTTCATTATTAAGTCTGATTGCTTTGGATTCGAGTGCTCCAACTTTTTCGTTCCTTCAATTTCGAATGATCAGTACGTTTACGCCTGCCAGCTAATTCATTAATCCTACGGATATTGGTGCAAGGAGTTGTTGAAATGTCAATGTCGCGTACCGCACTCGGTGAATTGTAAGTAGCCAGCATGGATCATTCAATACCTCCGCAAACTACGATTCCCACCTACGCACACATGCACGCATTCTGGCAACGTTTCCTCTAACCAACCACCTTACCCACCCGGGCACAGCCTTAACCTTCGAATCCCATGAAAACCTCATGTCCCACCAAATACTTCCAGCTGCAAATTAATAGGCCAAAGGAGCCTGGCCCCGCTCTACTAAATTGCAAAGGCGTCATTACGTCTTTGTCGTCGATGAAATCTCCGTAGCCGTAGTGACAACAATTCAACGTCATTTATCGCCACGGACGCTGTGCCCGCGCAGCGATCGGCCCTCTCGCCCCAGCCGAGGCCAACTTCCAATTACTCAATCGCGCAATCAGCATAATTTCACGTGAAAGTATATGTCCTAATGCGAGGACTGCGATTGCAATCGGACGGGACGGTGCGAACGCGCGATGAAAACGAGTCGGCGGTGCACGCGACAATTGCCGCTGGGGCGGCCGATGGGCAAAAAATGAAGAGAAATGCGAGTCCTCGCTGAAAAGGGCACGAGGGCAGGGAGAGAGAGAGAGAGAGAGTGGGGGTGACGGGGGCCGTCAGTAAGGTCGAGGGACATTTCCTTGATGGACGATCGCGCAGTCCGGCAAGTGGGAATCGATTAGGGAGGAGAGGCCGCGGCAGATGATCGAATGATTTTCCTTTTTTTCCGAATATATGTCCATCTATCGATTTGACAATCAGCGCCCTCGGCCTCTCTCCATCTCCTTCCTTCCCTGATTCTCGAGCGTCAATTACGTTGGTCAGAATTACTGCGGAATCACTGCGGAATTACTGGGGAATTACTGGGAGGCTGATTGGAGCTCGCTCGGCCAATTTTATTCTCGCCTTACCAAGATAATGAAATTATTGGGACACGGGAGGGTGAGAGGGGCCCGCGCGAGATTTTCGTGGGTCCCCGCGAGTTAAGGCAAACGTCCCCGTCCCCGTCGAGATTAGATTAGCGTTTGATAGGTTGGCATCGCGTGCGCTTGTGAGCAAAAAAAAACGCCGCTCCAACTTTAAATAACAATTGTTATTTATCGCGGGTCTAATTGTATTTTAGTGGGGCAATTTTAGTATGCCCGAGCGAGGCCACGATTATAATAAGAAATAATATTTTGGACGCATTATAAATAATTCTAAAATATGAATCTAAAGTTTCTAAAGCGCACAACTCAATCAAATATCTCACAATTAAATTTAAGTAGCTCCACGGCAAATGAGATTACCCCTCCAGCCACTGTTATATACCCTGTAAATGCACTTTCAATGTAATTACACAAATTCACCTCTAATGGCGAATTCGACCACTCTTCCCGCCAACATTTATAACAAAGTCTACAAAAAATGCACTCCCGCCCCTCACTCCCGTATTAATAATAATAAATCTATGAAAATGTTTATTAGGACGCTGTATTGAATTGAATTTTATGTATTTGATGTGCCACCACGTCCACTCAATGGCAATTAAAAACAAACCAATACATTTTGATGCTTAGATGAATATTTGGCTGTTTTTAAACTCGGTGACTTGTGGACTTTGAATGTATATGAATGAGCTCTGCTCATAACCATCAAGATATTTCATTGAAATTCTTATATTAAAGAAAATAATGCTCGCGATTATTAATAATGGATATTGTTAATGGTGTGGACCACGACCAAGAATACTTTTTGATATAAAGTTGGCAAAAAAGAGGGAGGGAGAGAGTTAAAATTCTAGTTCTAGATTTTTTAAATTCGCGCATGCAAATGGCAAACATTTGCATTAGCTGAACAATCTTGCTTATTGCGTTTAAAAGATTTTTTTTCTCTTAACAATTCGAAAAGAATACTTTTCATAAATCAACGATGCGAGCTCGAAAAGTGGCCTCATAATAAATAGCAGAATCGCTATTGTTGAAAGATTATTATTATTGTTGTTGCCATTGTGTGCTGTTATTGTTATTTCAGTCCATAACAAATACATAAAGCTTATTACTCGACTAAATATTCGTAAGAGTATTAGATTTTATTGAATCTTGTTTTAAGATGACTTTTACATAATTAAAAAAAATTGGCAATTCCTAATATATGTAACTTTGTAACTAGTAAAACATTTGAACTAGTTTAAAATTTTTGTAAATTTTTACGCGCGGGCATCCAATAAGCATCGCTTAAAATTGAAAAGCTACGGTTTAAAAAATAAAATTTTTATTTTGCTGCCCCCTGCTCTGCTTAGACGTTATAGACGTTAAAATGACAGAGTTTAACTTTATGCATTGAGGTAATGCAGAATAAGGTCGTGGAATTAATTTTGTCGATAAATCTTTTGCAATATGTCGATTGGCCAGTCGGCAAATATGCGCAAGTACATTTATATAAATTCAAATATAGTCTCTTGAAATTGCTAATGCCCCTTCAATGTCAACTATTGAAATATGAGATCGGAAAGTCCTAGGCTGAATGGCGAATCAAAGACGCACGTCAAATTTCATTATCAAGAACAAAAAAATTCCCTCCCTTCAGGCTCGAGTAATTTTCAATCTCGCTTAAACAAAGATAACTTCCATTCCTGCAGTGAAACGAAATCCCGCGCTCCAGCCGACTAAGGGAAAAGAGAAAGAAGCAGCCCGACCTTCGAGATATACAAGAATTATAAAAAGTAATTAGCGAGCGCGAGCGCTGATAAGATGTCTCGATAAGCTTCCTTAACCCGAGTCGAGCGCTCGAGCAAACCGCAAAATTCAAAGTAGCTTCATTCATTTCTCAGAGTGAGAGAGAGAGAGAGCAGCTTCCTTCTTCTCGCGCTCCGAGCGAATAGCCTTTTAGTCTAATGCGTCGCATAAAATTGCAATTAAAAGAGGCCAGGAGCCGAGGTATAATGCGACTCCCGGACGGAGAAACGAAGGAATATAAACGGCCGCGGGAGCCCCGGCCATCTTCCCAGTACATCCCACAATGCAATTTAAAATCCATGTCCTCGTATAAACTCCTCAAGCGACGAGCGCCCAACGCACAGAGAGAGAGAGAGAGGGGCTTCATTCCAGTCGGAAGATTTATTCGTCGTTGGGGAGAGGAATCTCCTGCTGTTACGTCATCGGCTCCGCCGATGCCGAATCACGCACCGAGGATCTTCGATCTTGATCGACGCGATCTTTCCTTTGCCTACTACCACGTGCCTCCTCTCTTCTACCTACTCTCCTCTACTTTCTTCATTTGAGTCTGTGTAGCCGCATGTTTTCATCTACGCATACTGGCTGGCTTATACTGGCAGATCCCCAATGGTTTACTTGAATATTCCAATGTGATATTCCAATATCCCGTATTGTGATTTTGTCGGAGACTCGAGTCTCTATGTAACATTCCCCGAGAAATCTGCTGCTGTTGCTGGCTTTAAGCTTATTATATTTTAGCGATTACCCAACAGTGTAAACTACTAGTCGAATCATTGTCATAAGAATTATTATTAAATGCGATCAAAGCGAGTAACATTTATATTATTATTATTCGAAAAAATTTTCTCCTAATTTCCCTTGAATGTAATAATATCTGCAGTGGCACTTGTACTTGTATTTTTCAGAATTTTGTGCATTCACCGAAATACCCTACAATTACTCATGCGTATTAAAAATAATCGTCATTTGAAAATGTGATTACGCTCAAAATAATATTATTAGTACGAAATGTGTGTTATATTGTAGATTTTCATTATGAATTTAGATTCTTATTGCGATGAATTTATAATAGAAAAAAATCGACAAAAAAAGTATAGTTTTAATGAAATTACTCTTAACGATTCTTGAAATAAAAATCTTGTCATAGCAAAAATATCTTTGACTTTTTTCTTTACATTCAAAAACCATTACTGCAGAAGAATCGAGAAATTTAAGCAAAATTTATTTAATCATTATAAACAATTTTCACGCTAAATACCAAATAATTTAGATGAAATTAAATTAATTATAATTTGCATACTACGGTGAAATTGTAATGATGTGTTTAAAAAAAATTATATTGAAAAACTCTTATTTCACGTATCAAAGTAGCATTTACTTTCAAATGGAAAATATTAAATAAAATATTAAAAACTGAGAATCTGCTCTCCAGCAAAGTTATGACCTCTAACTTAGAAAAACTTATTTTTTAATTTAAAGCTATCTTTTAACGCACAAAGTAACAGAATTAAACTAACTTTAACTGCGAGCTCTAACGCGTTTGCATATATTGTTTTGAAATAAAAAAAAAAACAAAAAAAAAACAATTCTCTCATTAAATTAATAAATAGCGTATTTTTAAACTTCAATTCTTAAATCTAAAACATTATACTATAAAATATATCCGAATTGTTTATACGATTTTTAAAAGTAAATGATAAATTTATGTATGAAATTGTATGAAAATAAATAATATACAAAATGAATGTCTAATATATTTTTTCATAAATTACTAATTGTACAGATTAAATAGGTTAAATGTCCGTCATTTTTCTTCCCTTCACTTCTACGAGATTTTATATTTTATATTGAAATTTTATATTTATGCTAATAAATACGTCTTAAATAAATATCGAGTATAGCATTGATATTTTTATCATTAGGCAAATGAAACTATAATTATTATTTGATAGTTATTTTATTCATTGGTTAATATGTTTATAAAAATTCGATATCTACGTTAACGCAAATAATATTCTCTGACCAATTATATGTAGAGGTGTAAAGAAAAATTTGCTTATTACACCGAGACTAAAGATTAGTAAATAAACGAATTTCATATGAACTTGAGCTCCATCTAATAGAAAAAAGTCTCTTGCAATATCCAAATACATTCTTTTTAAAACAAAAGCCATCGGACAATATTGTTTCTTCTATACACGTAACAATCACTAAAATATCATTTGTCCAATCATTTTCATACTCTCATACCTACGTAATTCCAATGTTTTTTTTTCGTTGAAAAACTCATTATGCATTGTACAATTACCTACAAGCAATAATTACAATGATCACTAATAAGAAAAAAACGAATGCTAAGGCAATATACGATAATAGAAGTACTTAAAAATTCTCGTACAATAAAAATTTTTCGGTCAGATCTTGTCACTTCATAAACTTCTGGTAAATTGACCGAAAACCAATTATGCGTAAAGAAGCTGATTTCAACTGCACTTTTATCCCTTAAGACTGCCTCCACATACTTTAATAAGTTTTTTCGCATTTTCCTTTTATTTTTCCGCTCAGCGACTTCCCATTCTCCCTTCTTCCCTCCCTATGTCATTCTCCCGGCATCTCTCTTCACCATCAAGAGCCCGTCGCGACGCCCTCCTCAACATTACATTAGCACGCAAATTTTTTGAATAAAGCCTTGATTTACTGGCCTTTACCCCCAACGCTCGTAATTCGACCGAGTAAACTTTGAAAAGTACCGCGACCACCCTCTACCGCTCCCCCCCTCCCTTCCCATCTCACGCGAGCGCACGCATGCGCGCACCCTCGCACATAACCCACTATTGCCCCATCGCCATCAGCTATTCCCTTGTCTTTGTCGTAGTCTTGCTGCGGACCGCGATAATTTCCACTTGCCGTCGCGGGATTTAAGAAGGGATCTCGATGGTAGCGTGGGGACGTACGGAGGAGACGTTGGAAGGAAAACGACAGCGCTCGTGTCATCCTCCTTACCAGTCTCTCCAAGACAGGCTTATTGATGGATCGTTTCTTTTATATGCGACTATAACGAGGCCGTAACGACGAGCGAGATACGCACGGCCGCTCAACGGCGGTGGCGGAGGTGGCGAAGGCGTAGGAGGCGGTGGCGGAGGCAGTAGCGTTGGAGGCGGTGGCGTTGGAGGCGGTGGCGGAGGCGGTGGCGTAAGAGGCGGAGGTGGCGACAACGGCATTGAAGACCTGGTGAAAGAGGGAAGCTTATGAGATTCGATAAAGAAACCGAGAATGTCGTGAGACCGTCACAATTACTTTGTCAACGACGTCGAATAAAACTTGGAGGCAAGCGCGAGCTTTGGCAAAGAAGGAGGGAAACATGCATGCGAGGAAAAACTGCTTGTGCTTGATGACCATTTTCCTACGGATCCTTCCAATGCAGAAGAGCTTGCGAAGGCTCAATAAGTATTTAGATTTATGAGCTGCGGGCATGAGAATTGCACGTGTTTGTAGGTTCCGGTGGCCCTTCAACTTCAATTTCACGAGGAATCGGCGATCATGCAGTGGATAAATGTCAGACTAAACTTTATATTTAAATAATATTGGCCGATCAATTACGAGAAAAATAATCTTGCTTTCGACACTTTGAGCTAAATAAAGTATCAAAGTTCGTGAATTTTAATATGTAATGTTTGAAAGTCTTGGTTGACATATCTGCTCTAAGAAGGAAAATGAACGAAATCTCTTATCGTGCATTTACGAGTCACGTGCATGATAAAATGATAAAATAGGAATCTAATCGTATCCATTGTGGTAAATTCAATAACACATTAACAATTCCACGTGTAAGTATCTTCAACATCTTAAGCATCTTCTTCTTACCAAACAATGGCCGGTGCAAGACTTACGGACTAGACAGAGTGAAATAAATTTAAAAATTCACTACAGTGTACACGGGATGTTTATTATGCATACTCTCGTGCAGCTACTTACTCCATTTACTGATAAATATAATTTATACTCACTTAATTCTCGGAAAATAATAGCTTAATGAATTTATGCTAATAGGCCGGTGTGCCTTCGGAGTGTAATATCGTCCAATAATACAGTTGAGAATAAATTATTTATCGGCATCTCTTTGGAATAGTGAAAACATAGTAGCGACGAATCATATTTTTGTAATAAAATGCATTATCAATATGTCAATTTCATGATTATAACGTGTAATATAAATTGAATGGTAGACATCCATACAATCCACTTATATGATTCCGAGCTTCCCCAAAACTTTTCATACGAATGCGAATCTTGCAGCTTACGAAAGAAGAGAAAAGGAGAAAAAAAATTAATGTCCATGCTAATTGTAAATAAGGATAAAATAGGCAAGATAAAGGAACGTGAAAAGGCTTGAAGGAACTTGATGACGTGCAATTGAAAGCCGATTTCATTTTCATAAATAAAACGACATTTAATAGAAAGAAAAAATTGTCATGGAGGATTATATAGAGGACGTCAGTCGGGAATATGCGACAAGTAGTCAAATTTCAGGTTTTTAACGTGTCACACAGTCTTCCTCAAAACTTGAAGAATACGTGCTCACACCTTTCATCCTGCCGGGCAAATGAGACAGATTACCGCACGCGGACCTTCCCTCGCAAAAAGGGGTGAATTTCTATGAAATTGCTCGAAGCGAAAGTAGCACGAATAGTAATTTCTCGACTAATTGTCATGCGCGGGAAAACGTGCTCTCACGTGGCGAGGGAGGGAGGGAGGGAGGAGGGAGGCGGGCTGACATCGAGCAAGAGAATGCGGCCTGGCAAATAAAAGGACGAGAAAGGAAGTGGGCTCAGAAACACGTGTCGGCACATAAGAACATTATTACTCCTCTTGCGATTGTTGGAATAATAAAGGCGCTCATACGCGATTTCGTGACGAACATCGTAAAATGATATAATACTCATTTTTACTACGAGCATTAAAAAGAAGAGAGATAATCTCCAGGCCTTTTCTATTTCCCTTCCATCCTCTCGTTCGAGCAGTTCTACGTTCTCGACGAGAGACATGGCCAGGGAAGGAGTACGAGAGAGAGGGAGAGGGAGAGGGAGAGAGGATGGCATGAAAGAGGAGCGCGAAAGCATTACCAGCGCTAAATATTTGCTTGGGAGGAAACACAGTGACTCTCGTAGTCCGACCAATGAGCCTGGCGATTCATTTGCAGCGCAACTTGGCCGTTATAATTATCACTAGCGAACACTAGTGGAACAAAGAAGAGACGGGCGGGGGGCAGTTTCGAGGAGCTCGGGGGGAAAAAAAAAAGGTTGAGACCGCGAGATAATGAAATGATATCGGGCGACAAAGGCTCGGGACCCACTTGGCCAACACTTTGTAGTCGGCGATATCAAAGCAGTAGCAGCGCAACACGAATGCGAAAATGAACATCGGATGAACATTAGGAGTATCGAGGAGACAAAAAGGGTGTTCGGGGCCTGGGGTTGTAATGCGCCATTACTTGGCTATAAATAATATACGACTGTAATGAGAGTATCAAGTCCACTTAAAAGGTCTGCTCGTTTGTTTACATCGAGAAGCTGCGACTCCATAATAATTATTATATTACGGGTGAATTTTTTTTTTTGTCGCTCACGTGTCAGTATTGTTCGGTAATAAAGGGAGTAATGAAAGCTCGAGTAGAAAGATAATGCCATTTACCATAATTAAGTGTACGCAATAAACAGGAACAATGGCAGAAATTTCGTGGTGCAGCCGCAGCAGCTCTAATTGAATTATCATGTATGTAACATTGAGTTTTATTTACCTTTGTGTGTATTGAAATTATTTATAAAAACAATTAACACGAATGGCAAACTCGTTCAACTTCATAAAGTGTGTTTTTTCACAGTAATAGAATGATGCCTCTTACTTATATTATTAAGAGTAATTCTATGCAAAAGTGATAATTGTCTGAGAATCTAATTGACAATTACACGAGTGCATAATATTCACTTTATTAAATATATTTAAAGCAAATAATCTAAATAATAGTGACACTACTCCAGCCTCTAGGGTAAACTCTACAATACTTGATCCTTCTTCATCTTCCCTGCAATCCAATCCCACACATATATATATATATATATATATATATGTGTGTGTGTGTATAGAGTATATATGTATTTGTTTGGTTGTTTGTTCAATGTATTTAATTAAATGAGTAGAATTGAGAAAAAGGAGCAATGTTTTTTTGTTTATCTATAATTAATTGCAAGCATCGGGCGCGTCCAATAAACATATTTTACTCATAATTTACCTCGACTGCTACTCGCAATTGTTTCTATTAATTTAATTAAAATCATGGCGCTCTCGACTAAAATGCTTTTTAATGTACATTATCACAAAGTACAAATAATAATAATTGACGTACCATTAATGAATGAGAGATAAAATAACTTACAGAATGCTTACATTTTTTAATCATTCGATTATACGCTGCAACTGGAAAAATATTCTCTGCCCTCGTTAAAATCATTAAAATTCACTCGTCGACTCTGCGGCCAGGAATCGAAAACTATTAAATCTATGCTCAAATGATGTTTAAACAATGTATCTTTGATTATAGATGTAAAGAAAGCAAAAGGAACAATAATTTGGTCTCTCGCTGCCTCGGACGAGAGTTAATCCATTGTATAAATTTTCATTTGAGAATTATTTCTACAATACAACTAGATTAATTCCTCGCATTATTAAATCAAATATTGATGCATATAATTATAGCAGTAATTTATCGTTATATTATAAACTAAAGTAGAGAACTATTTTTCATAAGGAGCGCTACGAACATACAATATATTCCTAAAATCATTTACACGTAATTACGATAATTAATTAATATTAATATGCATTACTTTCGACGCAGAGAAAAATAAAATTCAGTACATTTTAAAGTTGTGATTGATCACTTCCAATATTAATATATAATTATTGTAAGTTCATAGATTATAAACAAATAAAGAGTTGCTTGACTTTGCACATCATCGCACACATTCACTTATAATAATTAAAATATTTTTTAAACCAACTATCGTTGACATTAATTTCACAATTTGAATTTCAAAGTATGATGTTTTTATAAACTTTGTTACGCAATTAATGCGAAAGTTACTTTATATAAGCTTCGATAAAGTTACACGACAATGCATTTGCAATTTAAAAGATTTCACAGCTGACTTTTTAAAAGCTAATGCATTATAAGTGTAAGTAAAATTATTACAAAGAATTTGATTTAAATCAATGGACAATAGCCTGGCTCATATAATTTTTATGCCCGAGATATGTTATTAGCTAAACCAGATTTCGCACCTCAACCACATAACAAATAAATAAATACGAAGCTCAAGTACTCGAGGCATCCGTTCGACCGAGCAATCAACCTCTCGATTAATCACTAAATTAACATTTCACCGAGATGCCAAAAAGTCCTGCCACTCGATAACTCCATACGTATTTGCCATCCGCATAGCTTAATCCTTAATTTGACGCCACAATGACTCGGAGAATGACAATACCGCGCCACTGCGACAATCAATTGAGCCGTCGAAATGACTCGTGTCGGTTCTGCAGCCGAAAAATCGCAGCCTAAAATGTAACTCCTCGCCCGGGGAAAAAAGAGAGGAGGGTAGTCTGCGATTGAAATCGCAAACCGTTTGAAAGCCATAATTAATCCCGGCAATCTGCCAACTCTCTCTCTCTCTCTGCTCCCTTCTGCTCCCTTCTGCAGTCATGAATTGCAATGCTACTCGAATAAGCCACATCGTCCTAAGTTGGCGCGAACCTGCCGGAACCTCTCTTGCACAAGAGAGAGAGAGAGAGTGTGTGTGTGTGCGCGCGTGTCCTTACAAGTGTTGGTTGAACTGCGAAAATTCCAACTCGTCGAATTAAGCTAAAAAGCTGCCAAGGGACTACGATTTACGTCAATGCTTAATTTACAAAAATTTCTTCCTCGATGCAGTTTACGTTGGTGTGAAATCTCCATTAATAATCGACGAATTCATCGATAATCGCTCGGGAAAGAATTTTCATTTTGAAAATTGTTTCACTGTCTTTTGTTATTGATAAAATATAATTTTGTTATTTGAAAATCAATTGCACGTTAAAGTTCTCGTTCGAAAATGGCAAAGATTTTATTAGCTCGCAAACACTCAATACCGTCTTTGCAATCATAAAAGCTCTTTCTCTTCAAAAAATAATAATGTCTCCGTATATCACAAAACATGTGTTGGCTTTAAACATTACATTTTCAGTACGTGAGCATGTAAAATTTCACAATGTAATAAGTAAACGTTCTTTTACGAATCAACTTACTAAGAATTATTATTGAGAATATTAATAATTATTACGATTTAACGAATTAATTACTATATACCGGTGCCTGTCATTAAATTAGATATTTTCTATGTAATTAGTGACACTACAACTATTTGGCCAATGTATTTTTCCATATTTTTTGCATATTACTCTTACGATAAAAACTTATTCACATTCATTTTTTGTCGGCTTTTACATTAATACTTTCACATTACTCCAAGTGTATTTTTGAGAAAAAATTAACGATTATTTATCGATTAAATTTATTATATTTATAGATTGAGCAAACATCTAATTCGCAGATTATAAGATACAACATAATGTCAATGTCTTTCTTATTTTCACGACTATCGATAAGTAGTAAGATTTCGAATGAATTAATTTCAATCGTAAATTGTTTTATTCCAAAGAGCGCAATTTATAGTTTAGAATTTCTTAAATTTTCTCTCTATCCATTGTCTTAGAGTATTATTATTATTATTGTTATCGTTGTTATTATTATTAATATCAATTATTGGTATTTTTCTTACAAGACAAATAAAACAATAACAATAATAATAATGATAATTGGATGAACCTAGTTTAATTATTTATCGATTATGTTTTTTGGAATATTGCAGTATTTTTCGCCTCTGTCACGTGGTAAATATCAATTTACAGACTTTTATCTGGAATGGCTAATAATAGTAATGAACAATGGAGGTTGGCACAGTTGAAAAGTCAATGAAATAAATTAGCGAGAGACGAAAAGACGAAGCATTAGTAATGATTTACAAGCTTTTTGTGTCACTTTATTCTACCTCTCTCCTCTATTCCTCTATTTCACTCTCTAGTCACTCTATTCCAGCACTCGGACAAATCATTATTCACCTCTCAATTTTCGCCAAACATCAAATTATTCATTTTTAAAATGGAATATCTAATATACAGTTTATATGAAAATCTATTCAATTATACAATAAGTTGTCGGTTCACAGAGTATGATTTGTCCACTTTGAATGTCCAAATGTATACAACAGTTTCAAATAGACGGCCTCTTAATAAACAAATCTTATGCGTTCGATAGAATTCTATTAAAAATACCAAATAGACTAATAATAGATGAGCAATTGTTGTTTCTCAATTTACAATTTATTGCTCTATTCGTGCCATTTTATTTCTATTAATTATGTACTGTTGTGGCTGACAATTTTTTTTCACGAAGCACAATGCCGCACTCATGCGACTTATTGTTAACAGCTGAATATGGTTCTTTAATTTAAAACTAGATATTTTGGATTCACACTTTAGATATTTAGCTACGTATGGAAATCTATTAGCTCAATTTAATATATAAATATATATACGAGTACTCTACGCGCAAATATTCAAATACGTATTAAATTTATTTAGATTATGTATTACGAGGTTATATGTTAATAATCGTTAATTCATTCTATGAATTATTCATAATGAATGCTATTAAAATACTAAAATTTATAATTCAGATAATAAAGTTTACAATTATACTGCATTATACATATATGTATACATAATGCACATACGTGTATTTCCACCGATTATAAATAATCGGACCAAACGTCAATTGTGCAACGGGTATTATTGCAAGGAAAAATATCATTGAAATTTTTATTATAATTTTCATTGCAATTCTGTCGTTTAAAGTGAATAATGAAGAATAAGGCAAGCAAAAGACAAGTAATTGCCACGTATGAATTTGGCATTGCAATTATAAGGGAAAAGCGAGCGAGATACGATTAACTCTAGTCTTTCGACGAATAATAATAATAGTTCGTCGAATCCATAATAAGTCATACCATTCAAATGCGATAATAAGGTGGTCGAGGGATTGCGTCATTGTCTTGAAGCCATAATCGTAACTATCATGTTGCAATGATGCTAAATTTAAATGAGTGGGAGACAAAGGTGGGCAGCGAGTTTCCTCGATCGGAAGCGCGACGATAAAAAAAAGGGGAGAGGAAAATGGAGCCGGGAAAGCGAGAGTTCACGCATTAAGGATGAAAGAAAATGAGATTTGGCGATGGGAATAATGTCGAATTTAATATGATGCCTCGGGACTCATTTAATCATTTAATCGAGTCGTTTCGTCGCCGCCTCTCGCCTCCATGAAAAGCTTCCCAGTGGAAAGGGTCATAGCAATTACTTAAAAAACCAGTTCTATGGACCATCTACTCGATCTCCTTTTCCCACTCCCACATTCCCCCCCCCCACCCTTAATCTGCCTCTCTCTCGCTTCCCTCCCCTCCACCACCGCCAAGCGTTTACTCTACTACTCCACTTCTATTTCCCTCCTACAATTCCTTTTCTCCCTTTTTTCTTTTTTTTTTTTTTTTTTTTTTTTTTTTTTTTTTTTTTTTTTTTTTTG